>JAAXOA010001503.1:0-15748 GCA_036561885.1 Salina celebensis
GGTCATCTTCTTGGGAGGTACTATTTTCGCCCAATGCCTACAAGTAAAAACAAAAACAATCGTCGTCAATTGGTTAATCACATAATCACAAGCTCAACAAACACAGATCTGTGACAGCTATTGCAGCAATGCAGTTTTTCCAAGAACACACTCATTTAACTGATGACAAGATTCGAGTCACTGGACAAATCAATCTTCTGGCAAGGACGCTTTTATTCATTAAACCATTACAACTATAAGTGGCTAGTCAGTTTTTGACCTCATCATCCTTGGTTGCGTGACATAACTTTTCAAAACAAAAACAACTTTAATTTGATTTAACGTACAACTCCGTATTTTTCACTCCATACCCCAGTAATCAAACTGTTTAAGGCCTATTCCAATCAACATATCAACTTTCCAAACATATATATGTGTTCATATGAAATTGTTCTGGACTGCGCAATAATTTAGAGTAATTTAATAATTTAAAACTCATAGTTCTTAAACATTCCAGTGTGTTTGCGTGATTCGTTTCTGGATGTTATCTGGCAGCACAAATTCAGTCAATAGGTGAGATGATTTCAACATTATGTTTTACACCTATTGTATACGGAAAATGGAAATGTCACTTTGGTTAGTAATTTAATGCTGTGCACAGCACTGCATCTCTTTCTTGGAATGATAAGTGAGCACCAGCATATCAAAAGATAACCGGTTAACATTCATTAGTAAGCAGATATAACGTGGTAACTTCTGCTCTTTGACATCACTGTCACAAATCCAAAAAAAAAAAAAATTGATGAAACTGCATTTGTAACTGATAACCAGTAGCAGCCTACATGTCACAGATCAAGTGTAATGAGTAACTCATTCAGTAATTATATTATGCCCTGCAGAACGTTAGTGATGTTTTAAAATCTTACCTCTCCTGAGAGCACCAGCAATCCTATCAGTATAAAGGTCGGAAACACTTTCGTCCATGCTTTCCTCCTAGTTTCCATTCTGATTAAATTCCCTATTCTCGTCATGTTTACTGATTATCCCGGCATTAACTTCACACCTTCAAATTTGACAACTCTAACTATTCCACTCTGAATTTAGTAATTTTTAACAAAGTTGAGCCTAATTAAAAGGAGACACCATAGTTATCCACCTCGGCACTTTTCTCGATCACATTTGATTCTTTTACTTTTACAAAAGAACAAAACAAACACCACCCTGTTTCCCCTTCCCTGATATTTTCTCCCTTTCCTTCCTAGCCTAATCAAATCTTTTTCTATATTTCTTTTAATATTTAAAACTCAAAACTGGAAAACATAACAACACCACAAGCTCCGCCGCTCTCGCCACTTCATTTTTCCACAAACTAAACCATTGTTTAATAAATCCCCATTTATTAATCACCCTTGTTCCAAGATAAACTCTGACGAAGCGCAAACACCAATACACCACACCTGAGAATTCACTTTTTTTATCTACAAAAAACAGGTGCTCTTCACAATTTGTTTTTTTTTACAAACACCAACGTCTACTCGCTCCCATTCTCAAATCAACAATGAAGTCAACTTTTTCAATGATCACACCATCAGCGTCATCCTTTCCATCATGACTCACTCCCGGATCGCTTCTGGATTTACACTAACCCAAAACGCTTCGTTTTTTGGCTAAGCTCAGCGTGCTGTTATCCTGATTAGTTCTCACGTTGCCCCGCCTGTTTTCTTAACTAGACTAACATTTATCACAGTCAAAGCCTAACTAAACAAAAATTTTCTTTATAAACTTTGCCTACTCTGTGTCTTAATACCTTCTTTTTTTAAGATTTCGTTTAGCATGATTGACCATGTTAAAAAATATTGTTCTACTGTAATTAAATCTGAAGGACAATTGAAAATACAGAGAGGATAACTTTTTTATATATGTACAGTACAGGTTATTAATGTTTAAAAAAGAATTTTGTTGCTTGTTAAATTATATTTTTTCCCTATGTACAGCAGATGTGCAGGGGGTTTACAATGTTGCAGCGTTTTTTTTTTGTATTTGTTACAGGGTCGAGGTGTAGACGTACTCTTAGTTGGCTTCTTCATAACGTAGTGGGTTTGACGCATCCTTTTTCAAAGGTTTTTGTATGTAACTTGTGTGTAGAGTTTTACCGCATAACAGTTTTTGATATAAAAATCTATACTGCTAGCAATGCTGTTGGTAGCGTTTCCTTTTTTAGTGACGTGCTTGGAAAAATAGTTTTACTATGGGGCTTTCTTTTGTATTTGTCTTTAATTGGGAAATTATGAACAAAAAATGACAAGACAGTAGGGATCGGCTTCGTTGTAATAGTTTTTGATGCTGCTCATATAAAAACTATACAGATTATATAAAATTGGAAACCTGTAAGAAAAAGATAAAGAATTTTGTCTTTTTTATGTAATTATGGGTTATGTATTTTTTGAAAGATGATCTGGATGCATTTTGAAAGATTTTTTCTTCTTTTTGGGTCTGTTTTTTGACATGCACATCCGGTATTTCACGGTAAAAAAGTTGAGCTGCAGTAACATGAGCTGGCGAGAGACTTATCATTAGAATGATAAGGTTATGATTTTTTTGGTACGTCGGATTTTTATCTGTGTGCCTTTTTTTCTGGCTCTAATCATCTAATTAAAAAGTATTATGATAAAAGAGGATCATTTTTAGAAGGGATTTTGTTTTGTATCAGAGAAAAAAAAAAGAATTTATTTGATTAGATAAAAGTCAAGCGTTTGAAATATCCTATCCTTCTCGTATATTGTATGTTTGAGCACAATCAAATTATTGATCGCCACCAGTTAAAGTGAGGGAAATGTGAGCTGCATAGGATTTAATGGGATTTTACAACGCACCTTGACTTTGCAACGCTTCCCTCTGAATATTTTATGAGTCTGTTAAATACTAACAGAGAAACACATTGTTTTCTGTATAGAACTTTGTAATATAGAACAAAGTAAGTATTTCAGTAGGAGAAGAATGGTACATTGGGGCTGGCATATGATAAATCATACAAATTGTGTGTGCTTCCTACTGCATAGGCAACCTTTTTTTGCGAAGCTGCAGAGCTCGCGATTTTCATATGACCTATCGCAAAACTCCAACACACTACGTAGCAAGTATTTCTAAGGAGTTTGGAAGGAAAATATGTGGCATGGTCATTTTTTTCAGAGTGATCCTGGTAAAAGAACATTCAAATGAACTTTCAAGGAAAAAAGAGTTTTGCACGAAAAATGCAGGATATTTTGCAAATTCTCGCAAAATAAATAGAAAGTCAAGTCGTAACTTTTGATACAAAGACCCAAGCTTGAAAAGCCACAAGGTTGAGTTTTCGTTTGATAGACCCCGGCTAGATTAGAAGGATTACGGTTTGCTTAGCAAGACATACGTGTTGATAGGTTGATTCCGTTTTTATCCGATAAAACAAGCCTTGTAGAAAGTAAACTATCATTGATTACTTTTCACATGGAATATCCACATTGTCCTAGTTCGGTCACTGATCGAAAGTGTTATTAACTTTTGTACAGGTATTGGCCCGGGAAGCAAAAAGGAGGTGTGTGTAGCCCACTTTTACTCCCTGGAGAAAACTATAATTTTCTGTCCACCAAACAAAAACTGTATGAGTAATACCTTATGACATTGACGAGTCTTTGGTCGATCCACTTTTTCAGGAGGGGAGCATATTACGAGCGAGAAATGATATTGATACAAAAAACTTTATGTGTAACTAAATTTTGTTGGCAAACGCTCAGAGGTTGTGTTTTTCCATGCTGTTTTTTTATAATTGGCAATTGTGTATGAAAATAAACATATGGATGACGTGAGATATGAAATACAAACGCTAAAAAACTGATACAAGCAAATTTTTTTATCAACAGTTCCGACAAAAAACAACAAACGAAGTGTTTCAAGAGGAGAGATAATTTTTTTATGTAGCAAAGTAGGGTATATATAAAAACTTTTGCCTGTGTACATGACTAGTCTACGGTTGAGTTTAACACAAACAGAAAGATGTGCATGACGAAGAGTCATTCTGGAAAAAAATATATGATGGGAAGGAAGACAAATATTAGAAAGCAAATAGCATTTAGTACGGTAAATGAACTGTTCAAGGAAATTTTTACAAAACCTGGATATAGTAGTGACATCACTCGCTTGAAGGGAGAACGCTTCATACTACCTGTCATATCAGGTTCTTCCAACAAAATGCGGAAAACTATTTTTTTTAATTTTTATAGAAATCAGATTTAACTTGATAAAACCGAGTAATTGTTGTGTGTTCAAAGCAAAAAAGGCTTATGCAAGAAAATCATAAGCGCCATTCATATTGGGTTTTGGTAGTGCTTTTTCGTAGCTCGCTTCCACGTATTAATTATATGTTATGTTATCTTGTTTGCACGTAAAAACGTAAAAAATATGTGTTTTTCCGTGTAGTAACTTGAACACGCTTGCGTTGAACATAATCTATTGACTTGCCACGTGTAATGTAAGGGATTTTAGGGTTCACGTCTGGGCAGACAATGATCGTCATTTTGCGAGGATTCTTTTAAGCGACTGAATTACTTTTGTGCTGGATTGGTACCGGTGCAAAGAACTTATTATTTGCACATGTCTCTAACCTAGAAAACCCAGACATGCATAATTAATCCTCGTGCCAGTCAAAACTGACGAATTGTTGAGAGGAAGGAGTCAGAATCAGAGCGTAAAAACAAGAACCAATTTTGTAAGGAATGTTTATGCCCCTGGTAAATCATGTCCAGGTTTTCTTACATTTGTAATTGCATATTACTTTACTGTATACTGTTCTCTAATTGCTCAAAATCTTCTAATAAATTTTACTTGGCAAAACCTTTTTCATGTGAAGGCGTCATTTAATTGATATTCTTTGGTTCCCATACAATGTACATACGCTTTTTGTAAGTGACATTGATTGCAGAAATATTTTATGCAAAATAACCTTCAAGTAAGACTTTGCAAAAGTCGCCAGTAAACTCTTTGGGACGTGACTTAGGCAATGGCAAAGTCAACATAAAACAAATTGACTTGATTGGAGCGATCTTTTTTATCATGTGAAAAATCTTTAAAAATATGTAACGAAGACAAGTTTGGTTCAACTTGACCAAGACTTCTCTCACATGCGAAAAATCTTGAAAAGAAATCAAGTTTAATCAATACAATGGTTCTCTTAGGACAAATCTAACAACGCTTATTAAGAATTATAGTTAATTACTAAATTACTTTGTGTAAATCATTTTGTAGCTATTTGCTGGAACTAAGATTGACGATGAGCAAAATTTCAAAGTCAATTTTATCATCAAAACGTTACGCACAAGTGACTAAGACCCTTATCATTGTCATTTGGTCGAACGGTGTGGGAAGTGGCAATGATTTCCAAACTACATTATTGTAATTAATTTTAAATGGGCACATTTCATATATTTACATGTCCAATGATCCATGGTACACACACACATAATGTATGGCTTCGTTGTTTAATGAGTCACGTGTAAATTGCTGGTCTTGTAATCAGATACCATTGACATGTCTTCAAGTACCTAATTCAATTCTCTTCTTGTGTTATCTGAAGTTTTTTTTGTGGTACACACGTTTCTGTTTCTTGGAAGAAAAAATGAAACATGCAATCTGCTAAGAGAAATTGATGTTACCACGAAAAGAAGTCAGGCAAAGACGTAATGCGATTTGACAGACTTAACAAGTATCGTGGACAAACGGTAAGAAATCCACAAAAAAGTTCGTCCAGTATTTCTTTTTCATGAGAAAACCTGGGAATGAAGTCTGCTTTCCATGTGTCAGTCATATTTTGTCACTCGCAAGAAATACCAGGTTTTTAGTTAGCTGAGAACAAGATGGTATTATAAACTTTGATCACGTGGACGTCCCCGTGAAAAAGTTGCATTGCACAGAAGAAAAGATAAAACTTGATTTGTTACTACTGGAAAAAGCTTTTTACTTTGTTTAAACATATTCCATCGACCTTCGCTGGTATCTTGTTTGATGCAATATAAAACACGAAGAAGCTGTCTCTCTACCCTGAAATAATTATTTATAGCAATTTTCAAGTGGTTAACTAGATTACTAAATGAAATTGAGCTTGTCAAAATTAATTTGCAGTGGCTTATCACTCTAATCAAAACCCGACACCCAGACCCGCACAAACTAAATTGAATACGTCAATTACAAGCAATTGCTATAAATCAAAAATATTGCGAAAAGGCAGTGCATGCGCCAAGAAAGTATACGCAAGCGAGCACCAACCTACCAAAAAAATCATAAAGATTGCATTGCTGTCAATTGAAAGTAACCATCAATTATTTCATGCCTTTTGCAAACTGAAACTTTGAATCAGTTTTCCCCTGATGATGATCAACGAAGTGAACTTAGTTAGGTTTTCCAGAGTACACGCGTCAGTAAACGTGTTTTTTTGGTCTGTCCATGACAAAAACTTCAATAGTTTGAATTAATATTTTATGTACGTTGTACGTCTAAAATAGCGTGCAATATCCTCTTACGCGTTTCGAAAAATTAAATTGCAAGACCAATCATTGCCCACGTCAACTCACACTTAAAATGGGTACAACAAATTTGCGATTCCAGGTAATGACTTTTTAATTTCTTGGAAAAAAGCAAAAAATATTATAATGATAGCAAAAGTGTTGGTTTCGTATTTTATTGCATTGTTCGAAGCATGAAAGCAATTTTTGCTATTATGTTTTACGCATAATATATTTTTGGTATGAATTGTCATTCCAGATTTTCCCAGCCTTCAATTTCAGAAAATATATGAAACAGCTTAATTACATTTTGTGAAACAAGATGAGAAGGAAATCAGGTTTAAGCTGTCTTCAACAAAACAACATAATTAACCTTTAATGGAAGTACAAATCATGTTCTACAGAATGTACATATACATAATATATAGCTAGCTATTGTAGGTAAGTTTAAATCAGACTATCATAATTCTTTGATAGATTTCAGCAAACTCGTACCCTTAAACCAATCAATATGCATACCTTCTAGATTTTATGCAGTGTCGCTCTGTAAATGACTACAAATGTAGAGAGAAGTATGAATGTCTAATAAAAAATTAAGCCTATAATATAAATATTAATGAAGACATCAGCACTAGCACCCACTGCCCATACTAAAATCAACAATTCAAGCAACGATAAACCAAGCAGACTTAGTGCAAGATATTCATAGTGAATCATTGCCACGCATAGTATTTTTGAAACCTTTTTTAGCCACCATTGTTATGAAGTAATGATGATGTAACAACAGGTATTACTAGCAGTGGCAAAAAATATCGTTATGTATTCTATTCACGAAAAGTTATGAAATAATGTACAATTGTCAAAAACTACCCTGGAAGCTATACCCTCCCGTAAGGAGCAAGAGACAAGTGATGAGTGCCTCTGAAATATGCTAAAAGTTTAGTCATGGATAGAGCTAGTAATAAAAAATGCTATTTATGCGTCTACAGCACGAAAATTCATCAACTACTGTGGCCAGGAGACGAAACTTTTATTCATAAGACTGCATCTTTAATGTCTGCAAAGTGTCTCAAGCTGAGTTTTATACTCTACACTCGGGAAAACTTGTTTTTTTAAACATGATATGTAGCACAGCTCATCACGCGATTGAACATTCCACAAATCTCTTCGAAAATGACCATGACAGTGACTCCAGCAACGAAATGCATGACTGGATATGGATGCTTTTATTATAGCCAAGCCGGCATATGTCTTTTTAAAATGAGATACAACCTTACAAGGTTCATCTGCATTTGTTTTTAAACTTTGACATAAAAACCAAAATAGATTGACACAATACGGAAAATTAACATAAAAACTGATTTTGTCAGCGGTTTTTTATGAGTCAGACAACTTATGAGAAAAGCCATCCGTGTATTTTTCATACCAAATGAAGGTAGACTGCAATAAAACCACATTTTAACCTTGACAAGTAGTCTTGTGTTATATAACTCGATAAATATTCCTGTCACTTTTGTGAAGTTGTCTCAAACGGTCGGGTTATGGGTGTCGTCAAATTAGCAGTGCTACTTGTTGTTTACACAGTTATAGGAGCACTATTGCTAATATGTATACCTGGACTGCCTCCAGATATGACGCTAGAGCCCTATGAGTAATTTCCATTAAAATCAAATACATTTGTGAATAAATAAATCAAACTTTTTAATAATTTGAAAACATTGACTGTCATTTAGGCTCCTACCACCGTTAAATCTTGAAGGGAAACTAAGTCGCAACGGAAAGTTGGACAATGCTGAGCTTGTTTTTGATGGAGACTACCTTGGACCAGAGTCCATTGCTATAAGGAAGGATGAGGTGTTCACAAGTGTTGTAGGTGGACACATTGTACGCGTGGATAAAAATGGAAAATCTGAAAAAATATTGCAAACTGGAAAGCCATGTGGTAGTAAACCAATATTGTTTAATATTCATAATGCTTCCAGAACTACATAACCCAAGTAATTTCTTGTTAATTTGCGTGTAACTTTTAGCTGGACCCTGGGAAATAGAAATTTGCGGAAGACCACTGGGACTAAGATTTGATGCTAATGGAAAACTACTCGTTGCAGATGCCACCATTGGCCTACTGCGAGTAGACATTGATAAAAGTAAGATGCATATTGTACATAGGTAATTTGTAAAATTACTGTAGTCCAAAGTCGATTCAGTCTTACCCATTTCGTCTGTGCAGAAACGAAGGAAACTCTGATTCCAAGATATGGAAAGATTGGAAATGATCTTCCTTTGAATTTTGCCGACGATGTGGATGTCACCAAAGAAGGATTAATCTTCTTTAGTGATGCAGGCCAAGTTGGAACTTACGGTGATATATTCCCAGATATCATCGGCCAGCCGACCGGTCGCCTTATCCAATATGATCCTAAAACAAAAAAGACTGAGGTATTAATCAGTGGGTTACGGTTCGCTAATGGAGTTCAACTCTCAAGAAAGGAAGATTTTGTTGCTGTTTGCGAGACAGGAATGGCCCGAGTGTGGAAGTAAATATCTTTCATAAAACTTTTGTACCCTGGAAAAATCTGCAAACGTGTTTTTCTGTTACAGACACTACCTATCGGGACCGAAAAAAGGTCGTTCTGAAATACTTATCGAAGCCCTTCCTGGATATCCAGATAACATTCGGTCTAATGGAAAAGGCGGCTTTTACGTTTCGCTTTTGACAAGCCGCGATGCAAAGGTTTGTTCAACAAAAATGTTGGCCGATTTACATGCACGTTTTGTAAAATAGTAATTCACGTTTGTTTGTGCCACAGAATCCAGGCCCTCTGGATACAATGGCGCCTGTAACTTGGCTCCGTAAGTTGCTACTCAGACTCCAGAGAATTTCCATTAAAGCTTTGGATCTTGCAAATTCATACGCTCCTAACGAAATGATTGGGAAAGCGACCGTTTATGTAAACGACTAATACGTCTACAGCATATTTCACTTTGGCTGTTGGTTGAGAAATTTCAATAATTTTTATTTGTAACACAAACAGGTAAAGCATTTTGGGCCATTAGGTGACATCACTGCATTTCCAAGGAATGTAATCATTGTAGAAATCGACGAGAACGGAAACGTGCTCGGAAGCTTGCAAAATCAGATAGGAAAGGTGAGCCAGTCGTGCAAATGCGCACGTTTTAAAATGTCGCAATTTTTAAATTCAGTATCAAGTTTAAGCTTACATCGTCGTAACATAAAATACATGGGAAATTGTGTTTTTAACAGATCTCATACATAAGTGAGGTAGATGTTGGAGAGCAGTACACCTACCTAGGATCCCCATACACTCCACAGCTTTGGCGGATCAAAACAGCAAATCTTTAAGCGAAACGCTTTAAAAGTCAAAGAATTATCATACATTGTTGTAAAATTACTGAATAAATTGGAAGGAAAAATGTCTTTACGCTGATATGCTTATAATGCTGAATATAATACTCATCCATTCATTTCAATCCATAATGTAGTCAATAGTGCCTTAGGGAACAGGAAAATAAATTTTAGTTTGTGTACTAAATGATTTGGTTGAATGGAGGCTTGATTTTTTAGGATTGTCATTAAGCATTTCCAACCTGCTTCAATTTGAGTTTGACCAAGCTCGCCAGGTAACCTGACTCAGAGTAGCGAAGTAAGGGAGAAAGCAATACCCGAAACCCGATATGAGCGACGATAAAATAGCCGCAGCCATTCTTGAGGTGCAGCAGATGCGCGAGCGGTTGACAAAATTGAACGAGAAAATTGAAACACGCAATCAACAAATGGCCGGTATGATTTATGACCCGGATTCTGATTCTGAGGAAGGAGATCAAGATGGAAATGCTTCCACTGGCACTACTCAGATAAAAAACGTCGTGAAAGAGAAGATGGAGCAAGTTCACGAAGAGGTTTGTGACGCGATTGAAACACTCGAAGCGAAACTGGAGTCGATACTCGAGAATGTCGAGTCTTTAAAGAAAGCGATCGCTCTAAACAAGCGCAAGTTGGAGGAGGACAGCAAGAGCAATGGAAAAGACAAGCGTGTCAAGATCGATTAATTTTTTTAAAAAAAGTTTCGATATGTGTGCAACTACTAATAACTTCAAATATTTTCAGTCAATCAATGTCAAACTAAACCTTGCAAAGAAACCGAAATAAAATTCGCGTTTTTATTTGAACTCTTGTCGACTTTCTTGCCCTCTTTTTTACATAGTTTTCATTCAATTAACGCTAAGTCGCTTGAAAGCTTGTATTAGTCTTGCTCCCTGCTTTACTAGCTTTCTCATGATTTGCATCTCCTACTGCGGCCATTTTCTCATCCACAGTTGCCTTCATATTCTTCCTCTTAGAAAATTTCGACTTTTTCATACCCACTTTCGGGGTCACACCACGGTCTTCGGTTTCCACCTGAATTTTTGACATGTCATCACTTAAAGCTGCTGTCAACTTTGACTCTCTACTCGCCGCAACTTTCACTTTTTTCTCTTTCGACTTGATCAATGGATAATCCTGATATGCTGGAGCAGACAGGGGTGGTTTTATAACAGTCGCCGAATTCTCATCTCCCGCGTTTCCACCTGAGAGTCTATACACGACAAAACTTCCCCAGCTGAGCTTCTCCAGAAAGATGACAATTTCATCGAGAACCCTTCGTAATTCTTGAATGGCCTCCAGCAAGTCAGACCTGTCCATCGCAGACAGCCCGAGGAAAAACTGTTGCAAATGAGCTTTCTCCTTGGGTCCCACGTAGAGCAACACTTTGAAGATTTCTTGACATCCAAGAGTAGCCGCATAAAAGTCTTGACATCCACGCAAAATGTTGAATAAAACTTCTCTCAGAGTTTCAGCCATTTTCCCTTTCGCATTGAATTTGTTGTAAATATCAGCAGCTAGGTCGACAACTTGTCGGAGTTTCATTACGGTCGCATTGTTGAAAGCCATTTCCGGGAGTTTTATCCGGGTTTTATTAGTCTGCAAGTTGAAAGCCCGGATGTCTGAAGGATAGCGGAGAAAGTCTTCAGCGCAGTAGAGAGCGATTGCGGTTTGGTTCAGGCGATGCGCAGGGATGAAGGCTTCTCGGCACAAGTTTGTTATGTTTAGAGCAACATGGGCGAGTTGTTTGTTCTCCTCAGATTGAGTTGTTTTTCGAACGCCATGAGCCAACTGCTCGTCGCGGGCTACAATCCCGGTGAAAGTCTCCCGAGCTTCGTGGAACTCGTTGAGACATCTGACTGCAGAACGAAGGACGTTTGTTAGATGGCATTCTTTAGTGAGTGGTGGTCTTGGAGGCTTTTTTATGGCAGCTCGTTTGGTTTTTGATTTTCGACGGAATCTGGTCGGTATTTTAGGTCTGATAGAGGAACGTTTCTTGGGAAGGTTGGTGTTTGAAGTGTGTAGGTCGCTTTTGCTAAGATCATCCTGTTGTTGTTCGGAAGCATCCTCAAAGCTTGGTGTTGGTGCGGGGATCAGTGTTTCTGAGATGATCTTGAACAAATCATCCCTGCATTCGTGATAATTAAGGATAACATTAAGACCTAAAAGATTAAAGTATGGCAAAAGATGACAGTGGCTAAAAATACCTGGATTCAGTATTGGTGGAGCTGAGTTTATCAGAGGAACTGACGGGGAAAGCGGTTTGACTCATCGTTTAAAAAAACTTGTATGTGAGCTTGTTAATTTTCGTATGGATGGGGTAAAGTGGAGGTAAAGGTGAGAGTAAAGGTTACCGTCATATGCAAAAATTATCCGATTGTGCAATAAAAATTAGTTCAACAACAAAACAATTTAGAAACATGGTAACACTAAATGAAGCTGACACGTCTTGTAGGTATCGCATTGGTATATAATTATATTTGGACTCGCTTTTGTTTAGGATTTTACAATTTTTCATTAGATTGAACCCATATAACTAAAGTTTGCTTATGATTCCAGTGAAATAATGCTGGCTGCTTCATCCTCTTGTGCTGTCTCTGGAGGAGGAGGCTCTTTCAAGATCTCGATCTGTTTCACTTCAATAGCCGCATCCGTTTCAACCGGTGTCTGACAACTCGGCAACCTCCTCAAGCTTTGACTTGGCATCGCCTTTTGCATTCACTTTCTTCTTTGGTTTCTTCTTCTTTGGCTTCTTTGGGATCAAGTGAGTCCCGAAGACTTCGCCAAATTGCTTTCTCAAATTGGGAGGCAGAGAAACTGTAACCCCTTCACCAGTTTCATCTACCAATGGTGTCAACTTCACAGTTGAATTGGACTCCGACTCTGGAAGTCCACCAACCGATGGCAGACTGTAAACACCTGAAGATTCTGATGGCAGGTCATCCGCTGTTTTTGGCTTAGCCTTCAATTTCTTTTTGATTTTCTTCACCTTCGATACCTCTTGGAATCCAGTCACGCTTGCTGACATCTGCCCAGCTACCTTTGTCTTCTTAAAAGTATCAAAAGACTCCACAATTGGATCCAGATTCACAGCCGTGTCCACCACCTTTTTCCGGCTTTTCTTCTTTTCAGCTTTAGCAGGTTTTTCCACCGATGTCTGGGATAAACTCTTTATAGCCGCGTTGACAGCGCTTCCTGGCTTTACTGTGGCCGGATCTAGAGTCACTTTACGCCCCTTACCCTTGGACGGCCCTTCATAAAACTTATGCTGGAAGGTACTGTAGTCCGCCTGGATCCCTTTTTGATTCAAAGTCTCCACGGTTATCTTCTGTCCTGAGAATTTCATCCATGCGATCGACGCAGCCCAACCAAGTCTCTCAAAAGAGTACTGAATGCTATCAAAAGCCCTTCGAAGAGACTGGACTTCCATCATAATATCGTTTCTGAGAACATGACCCAGGGAAGTGACATACTCTTGAAGACATTCCCTCCCGTAGTCGTTTGGATAGAGCATCACGCGAAATACTTGATTTGCACAAGTAACCGCGTCCAAGTATTCCTTTGTAGCTTTTGTGAAGTTTTCAAAGATTACGATGAATTTTGTATCTTTCTTGTTCTCTTCGCGGAAATCTTTGACCCATTTGACCGCAGTGCTGTAGAGCCACTCCAGACAGAGTTGAGAAGCATGGTTGAGGTTGTAATTTGGGATTTGAATACGTCCTGAACGCGAGAAGTCCAAAATCCGGAGGTCATCTGGTTGACGGAGGAAGTCCTCACAGATATGAAGTCCCACTGCAGTCTCATAAATCCTTTTAGAAGTGGTTTGAGCTTCACTGACAAGGGTGAGCAAGTGACCGGTCATGATTGCTTTCTCTGATTGGGACGATTCCGGCAGGGCACTTGATGGCGGCTGAGATTTTGGACGTTCAACATCGCAGCACATAGCCTGGATCTCTTCCTTCGTTGCGTTCAGTTTGACGTTGCAGCTGTGTGCGTGGCGAAGGGCCTTTGTTAAAGCACATCTTTTCTCAACAATCCCCGGCGGAGGAACCTTCCCAAGAGTGTCCGTCGCTCCAGGAGTGATTCCATGCTTGGACATCACGCTAGCCATAGCCGTTGCTGCTTTTCGGTACGGATTTGTACGAATTGCTTCACCGAGAACTTTGAAATATTCCCTAGAAATGAAAAAGAATGGAGAAAATGGCGATAAAATCAAGATTAACCTACAAAATCTAAAAATTTCTAGCAAATTCAGTGAACGTACTCTTTCCGTTTTGGGTCCGTGCCTGGTGTCGGTGACGCCATTGTTTTCTGCATAAATTGCAGCAACTTTAAATACTGTAATTATTGCTAAGTTGTTTTGAGCAAGTTTGCTTTGTTTTCAAAAATCTTCTGAGAAAATGTTTCTATTTTATTTCAAAAGACCGCCATTCCAAACAAGATTTTTTCATAGCAACCAAAGTAACAAGCAATACAAAACCGGACAAACTGCAGCCGCTGACCCCAGACGTTGGACGGGGTGAGATTTACTTCTGGAATTCAGTGATGTGACACTTCTTCCTCCATAAGGTCACGCTCAAAAGGGAAATCAGGGTGGCTCATGAATCTAATTTTGTCAAAGTAAAACGTGTTGTTAATCCCCTTGTAATAATAAAAACCTTAGACTTCTTGAATCTCAATTATTCTAAAATTGCTAGATTAGCATCGATTGTTTTTCTATGACTCACGCTTCCCCAAGAAATGAATAATTAAATGATCTCGCATACTGTCCTTTATCAAGCATGTCTAAGCATTTCATTTCATTTGGTGTTAGGAAGAAATTGAAAACTCCAAAGTTCTCGGCAATCCTCTGTGGCGACTTGCTTTTGGGTACAACTGCAACTCCATTTTGGAGGGCATGACGGAGTAATATCTGAGCCGGAGATTTGTCACATTTTTCTGATAACTTGACAACAACAGGATCTTCGAAAAGACGTAAACAGAGTTTACTCCCAGCCAAAAACATATCGTCACGTCCTGGCGAGCCTTGAAATAAATAAAAATATGAACAAACCCGAAAATATTTTATTTTTAAAAACCATTCATAAATAATTCATTCAAATATTAAATAAAACTGATTTTTATCGTTTTCCTTGTAAGTGGAACTGTTTCGTCAATGATTTCCATTCAGCGGCTTACCCAAAGGGCAAAATCCTGTTACAACAATTTTGTTCTCCTTGCAAAAATTCCTGATTTCAGTTTGTTGCCAGTACGCGTGAAGCTCAACTTGAACTACTGAGGGTTGTATGGTTGCATAATGGACTAGTTTCTCTAGTTGCTCAAGCTTAAAATTGCATACGCCAATATTTCGCACCAGTCCTGTCCCTACCAAATCTTCCATGGCTTTCCAAATCTCTTCTAGGGCAACGACGCAGTTCACTGCCAACGTGCCATCGGCTTGGTAGGATAAAAGGTGATTGTCAGAGATATACTTGATACCCACAGGAAGCTGGATGAGATACAAGTCGAGATAAGAAAGGTGCAGATTTTTTAATGAGAGGTGACAAAAGTGTTTCACTTTGTCGGCTGTCATTCCTGTTGGGGGAAGCTGAGACAAGAAAAAATTGAACATGAACTAGAGATTTTTTTTGCATGAAATATTCATGAGGATCGTAGAAATGTTTATTAAAATACCTTTGACGTTATGAACAAATCGTTTCTCGTTACTTTCCCAGAGTCAATCCAAGAGGATAGAACAGCACCGATTGTTTCTTCATTACCGTGAAAATAGGCAGTGTCGAAATGACGGTAACCAGCGGTCAAAGCTGATTCTAATGCGGTCGTCAACTCATCGTCAAGTAGACCCCAGGTTCCG
>JAAXOA010001504.1:0-15747 GCA_036561885.1 Salina celebensis
TGGATAAACCTGACTTGTTGATCAAGCGAAAATGCAGAATGTTCCGAAATTGTTTGTTTGTATTTTAGAAGAAAAATGTGATATGAATGTGATGCACTGATAAACAGATCTGTTGATGAAAAAACAAATGAAACATTTTCGACCTCGTTGTTGATCTTTTCTTTTTATGAGTGGAGAAAATCGAGTATCGTTCGAATCGAGAGAATGGACAAACAATTTTTTTTTTCGTGTGAGCTGTAGTCAATAATTTACACGGAATGTTTGATTCATTTATTGCCGATAAAGGAAACTTTGACCGAATAACTGTTTTATTCGAATTTTATTATGATTTTTTTAGAGTTTACCAATGAACACGGAGAATAATTTGGTATTTAGTATTTATGTGACAAGATCAATAAAAATAAAACTCGTCATTCGCTAACTTCTCATTTTGTGGCTTGCTAGTTTTATTGTCACTGTCATATCAAAACGTGGAATTGTACTCCATTGCTAAGGGCAGATTCAGGTAAGCTACAGTTACGCAGTTTTCTATTCCTTAATCGCAAATGAGGGCGTTGACCTGTTGATATTCAGTATTAGCGATCCTCATCAGTTAATAGCAGTCGTATGATGATTTGAATTTGAAACTGATCTATTTAAGTGTATGCATTGCAATTACAGGTTACATTGCCTATTACCTTTACCACTTAAATACGTTGGCACGGAGTCTTCGTCTTCGTGAGTCGGATACGTAAGTGTATGTGAGTCGGGTCAAGGATAAACTATGGCTTCCACAACTTCTTCAAGTTCGCTTGTTATGAGCTACCTAAAGAGAAACGGTTATGAAAATGATGGGGGCTCCAGTACCGGTAAGGACCTGTCGTACATAATTAGCAAGACAATTGTTATGTCATAAAAAATGCATGTAGCTTTTGCTCTTTGTAGCTTGAGCAGGTGAACAAAGAAGATACTGTGAAAGCGGAAGCTCCATGTGCTTCAGAATCTCAACTACTACCAAGGAGGTTGACAAAGACAAACAAGAGATGTACAAAGCGTGTTTCATATTTTCTGAATGAATATTTGTACAGTGAATCTATTTTATTTAAATTTTAGTCGCCCTAAATTGAAGCCAACGGAAGCTAGGAAACGGAAGGAGAGGAGCTCATCTCCATCGTTGGTCGATCGGAAGCGGTTAAATCAAAGCGAAAATGGAAACCAGATAGTCCTGTATCATCATAATCGTACTGAGCAGAGCTCCAATCATGATATGATCGGAACCCATTCGGAGGTTCAGTTAAAATGTGTGTTCAATCAACTGCTCTGGACGTTGAAGCATGTTCGGCAGAACCCGGCTGAAACGACAAACGATTTAAGGGAAATAATTGAATCACTTTGCAATGGCCTGAAAAGCATCCTCCTTCCGGCTGGGTACTATTAATCGCCATTTTCATTTCCGCTAGACAATATTCTATGAAGGTATCGCCAGGTACGATTTTGTTTATTCTCGTAGGATCAACCTGGATGACCGACAGTTTCGCCAATTCCTCCGAATTGCTGACAATCTGTTCAATTTACTTGGAGTTGGAACCTTTGATGACAATGCTTCCCTGGCTACGATTAGGCTGCGCTATAGGGTCGAAACCGTCTTGGACTGCTTTCTTGATAAGTTTTATGACGAAGGCTCCAATGTAAGAGTTGCTTCCTGCGATTTCCTAAAGTTTAAGTTGCTTTAAAGGCTATAAGTTGGTGATAATCAGTTCGTATTTAATATTAAGGCTGAGGGACATTTGAAATGCTATGGGTTAATGAGTTCCGTCCTGTACCGATTAAAGGATAAAAGCCTCCTGGAAGCGCTAATGAAGAAGCTTGTGTTACGTTTGTATTCCACAACTACGGCTTTGTGGGAAGCTTGTGTGCGGTGCGAAAATGGTATAGTTGAATTAATTGATTCAGAGCACATGAACTTGTTTTTCTATTTCTGTCAACTTCTCGAAGTACTAATTACTGTTGCGCCTACTAACAGTCAACAAAAACTAAACGTGAGTACATTTGTAAACATAAAGATAACATTAAATTCCTGCTCTAATTCCAATATTCGAAGGTAATTTATTTGTTTTTATGACAGGAACAAATTCACGACAACCTGAAAGCTTTGGAAAATGATGCTGGGTCATTGTTTCAAATGTTGCCGAATCTAGGAATAATTTTGTATGGAACAATCTTAGCAGCAAAGCCACCAACATCCCTAGTACAAAATGTTCGTGTGAAACAAGAAGAACTTCATCAGTGGTGACGTTTCCAGTTGCCGTCAATCGTAACTACATTAGTACCGACTTCCTTCAAACTTCAACTTCTTGTTCCAAAAGAAAGAAATCAACGAAAGGAATGAATGTGAAGTAAATGGAACATAAAATACAGCTCGAAATTATTCAGCTTTATTGTAATCTTTTTGATACTCTTATGCATCCTTCTTGTCACAAATTGAAATAATATTTGAACGCATCGATTATTTAAAAGCGTAAGGCGTAAGAACAATAAAAGTTTTCAGAAATTAACCTACAATACATAGCTGTTAATTATTGCTACACAGTAATACTGACAACTGTTAAGCTAAATAGCATGCTACTAATGCGAAACTGATCAAAACGGTGAACAGTCCAACAACGGTTAGGAAAACCAAACTGAAATCTTATGAATAAGTACATCAAAATTGCCATTATAAAATTGAGACCTTCAATACTGAAACGAAAGACCATACAGCAGCTACTCTGAGCCTCGGGCGCCTGGCATAATTCGTGGCTTTAATATCTACTCTTATCAAAAATTGGCTCAATTCCTCAGCAGCAACGAGTAAAACGAAACCTAACAAAATGGTATATTATTAAACTAGCATCTTTATGTATGCAATGCATTTGTAAACCTCCATCTCGCTGTACTGGGATTTGTTTAACCTTCCCAATCTTCATTTGCAAACCATAGCATGGCAAACGCTCTCCTTCTCTGTTTCTTTTCATCTGTCAAATTGCCTGTGTTCTTTTCGATCAAACTAGAGTTACCCTTTCCAAGTGCTATTATGACTTGATAATTACTATTATTACTATTATCACTGTTCTGACTAGGTGTTGGAGAGGAGTCATTCCTTTCCTCCTCCTTCTTCCCATCTTTGGTTTTAGGCGATTCCCCATCTACAGACGTTCTGTTTAAACTAGAGCTGCTTGTACTGGAATGCAAAACTTGGCTATCACTTTCATTATCACATTTACTGCTGTTCAAAGATAATATTGATTCAGAGCTTGGCAAGTTTGTGGGCTCTCGGAACACCCAAAACGATCGCACGTCTTCTGTAAATGGTCTAAATGATGTAATCGGCCGCAAGTGTTTGACATCAGCACAGAACACGAAACCTCGGTTGGTTCCAACGTATACTTCGTTCAAAGTTGAACATAAGACGGTTACCTGCATAACCCAAAAGAAAATCAGGTAATGTAAGTTGGTTTACGACATGGGTTTATCTGTTCACCACTAGTATTCGTCAGTTTAGACATGGCGTACCTGAAGTGGTTTGCTGTTGAGTTCTTCCTCTATTGACTCTTTTACGGGTAGGAGCTTCCCAACGTCTAATCTAGCAATCATTTCACGTTTCTCACAATCCCAGCCGTAAATGACGCTACCTGTTAAGGTTTCAAAGATCAAACATAAGTGTGGGATGATAAGTTATTATTTNACAATCCCAGCCGTAAATGACGCTACCTGTTAAGGTTTCAAAGATCAAACATAAGTGTGGGATGATAAGTTATTATTTTTTGTAAAGGTAATGTCTATAAACTTTAAATAAGTACATACCGGGATACACATATGAAAACATAACTTCATTATTCGCATGAGCATCAATTAGCAATACTTCTACAGCGTCTATCACTCGCTCGTAATGATTGATATTTTCTTGTGACGACACTATTCCATCCTTAATAGTGAAAACATTCATTTGACCAGCACGTTCTCCAGCCCACAGTTCTACAACACTGGAGGGAAAGACATTATAGATTACAATGTTTATCCTCATGACGGAACTGATCATTCGGTGTTAATGTACTCACCCTTCACCAACCAAGCGACTACTCAAACAGTGTATTACAGAAGCATTTCCTAATTCGGTAATTGGTTGCGCAGTAGTTTTGTCACAGAGGAAAAGTCGACCAACTAGAGAAGGCGACAGCTACTAAAGTGTCGACACATTTGATTGAAACAATTGCTCCTACGTAACCAACATGAGACTCCAGATCACTTTCAACCGTTTTGCTATAATCATTGACGCTGAAATTAGAAATACATGAATTAGATTTTCCTTTTAACAGGATTCCGTGGGTAATCTTGCCTTTAATTATTATTACCGTAACACGTGAATTTTGCTCATTGTGTCTCCCATCCAAACATAATCATCCACTTTGCACATAGCTGTTACTGCTCCAGAATATGAACTCAAAGCAATGGCAGCTGTCAATCACAGTAGATTTCAACTTCAAGCAGTATATGCCTCCAGTAGAGCAGCTAGCCCATATTTCTGGCTCCCCTGGAGTTCCAGAAAAAGATTATTAGCAGATATACTTTACATCCTTTACATAATATTATCCAATAGTAATACAACATGCATGTGAATAATTTCAGTACACTTTCATGTACTCTGTTCTCACCTCCATAATGAATTCCAAGTGCTGCCACAACGTTGGTAACATTTAGTTGGACTATATCTCGGGTTACAGTAAACTCAGGGGAAGAGGCAATAGATACTATTTGTGATGCGGAAGGTCTGTCTCTCGGAGTATGCGACCAAACTGCCACAACATTGGTTACATTTAGTTGGACTATATCTCGGGTTACAGTAAACTCAGGGGAAGAGGCAATAGATACTATTTGTGATGCGGAAGGTCTGTCTCTCGGAGTATGCGACCAGCATACAACCATGAGGTCAAGAACGTACAGTGGATAGAAATCACAATCCTAGAAGTCACAAGCAACTTAGTTTAGCCTCAAAATAGCATACGGCTGGACCTTCGATTGGGCACATGTGACATGATACATATGTTAGAGGTCGCTTACCCTTTGTGTTAGCGCCGGTCTCATCCCCTCCAAAATGCTTTCTTTAACATTTTCGCACCCATCGAAAGGCTGCTTCAGACTAATCATCTCATATAAAAGCATTCCGAAAGAAAAGATATCAACCTGCAACAAAAATGTTTAACAAAATCTTGTTGAGTCCCAAATATGTTGGCGACTTGAAATTCAAATTACGCTATAATATTATGTTTTTTAAGAGAACCCTACCTTTTCGGTATACTCTTCTTCTCCATTATATCGAATAATTTCAGGCGCCATAAAACCTTCAGTCCCACCAAAACCTTTGCTTCCAGTTGCAAATGATGACCTGCTGATACCTAAAGGAGAGATACAGTTACCGACGTGCCGTCGATTTTAATTTCGTATGCAGAAAGTTGTTCGGATTTATTTGTGATGATTTGACTAACCGTAATCAGCAAGCTTAATGTCGACTTTCTTGGTATCTTCTTTCTGACAAAATGGATTAGGAAAATTCCACACGAGAACGTTTTCAGCCTTCAGGTCCCGATATATTATTCTATGACTGTGCAGGTATTCCAAAGCTTTTCCAATCTAAAGCCACAATTATAATAGTTACAAAGATTCAAGAATTAAGGACTGGAATGGAATTTCTTTGCACTTCAACAAACCTGCAAAACGGCAATACGAATTGTGTCATGGCTAACTTTATCCCCCGATCTTCGGAAGTCGGATAGCACCGTGTCTAGTGCGCCTTTCGGGGCTCGTGGCATTAGAATGGACAGTGGAGACTGACATAAGCCAATGAATGGAACAATGTTTGGATGAGCTACCCAGTAAAGCACTCGAACTTCACCAGCGAGCTGCAATGTAGGCTCTGCAAGCAGATTGTGCAGGTGCCCTAAACCATTTACTTTTAGCTGCTTTGTACGCTGCCAGAGCATCAGGGTTATCAAATCCTGGATCAATAGGCTGAAACATTTTGATCGCAATATCCATCAGTTTCGTCTCAAACTTAGGTACTAGTTTGCCCCCGAAAACAAATCCAAACGCTCCTCGTCCTGTGAAAAAGTCAAACAATTGAAGATTTAGGTTTTATGTCAAATTAATTAATTAATAAAATGCATTTCCAATATATACCTAAGAGATTTCCTCGTTGAATGTCTGTATTCTTCAGGAGAAAACGGAAGTTAAGATCTAAAAATAAAATGTCCGGCGCGATCTCCTCCAATGATATCTCGCCATGTTTGGGACACTTTACACTCATTTTCACTGTATCACTTAAGTCATCGCATGATGGCGGAGTTGGCGACTTCTTTTCGCCCGCCGCTGCACAACACTCCACTTGCTTCTGAGAGTGCAAAATACAGTATTCCACGCTCCAAGAGTACATTGTCAAGTTCTTTTTAGCAATTGCGCCAGGAGTGCCTTTCAAAAAGAAATTTAATCCAGTGAAATTGGAACTTGAAAAGGATGCGGTATCCCCAAGACCACCACCATATCTTGAATCAAAGCCTAAACCAGCCCTATTTCCGGTTTTGAACAGAATCAGGCCAGGCGATGCTTCTTCATTATCTTTATCCTTACTTTCTGGTACCGAGTCCACTGATGAAACACGAGTATTCCCAGGACTGTGCCCAACACCAGAATCACTTGACATTCGCGGGCTTCTGTTTGCCAGGCCGAAGTTTTTCAGAGCGTCCAATTTGCCAGGATAATCTGATGACGAACCAGGAACAGGCGATTTGCCTCCAAAACTAGAGCTAGACGAATTTCCTATATCACCTGTGTTGTTCACCAGACCACAATCACCAGGATAACATCGAGGGCATGGGATTAACCTGGTCACCAGATACTTTCCTTCTGACGTGTGGACGAAACGTGTCCCAATGCTTGGATACCAATCTTCCAGTAAAGTATCTACGTGGTCTACGGTCAATGATAAAAGCTTTGCTAAACTTTCCACTGCAGGTTCCAAACTGATCTTTCTTGGTTGGGGTTTGAAGTCCTCGTCGGGTGTTGCAGGTTGTGTAAACGAGTTTACCAAAATAGACAATGCCTGAAAGCCAAAACATATATTAAACAGGTTTCCCTAATACTATTTAAGTCTTTGACATTACCGGAATGTGTATTTCCAACAATCCATTTTCAGATAAGTCTACTACATCCCAAACTTGTTCGTCTGTATCTTCTCTAACAAACCAATTATCTGTTTCATTTACATCGGATACATCAGTTTCGCAGAGTGCCCCGTCATCTCTACGGAGCATAAACGAAAATGGTTTTTCTCCCGTTACTTCTTTTACCCGTAGAAGTAAAAGTTCTCCGTAGCTGAGTTCCATTCCGGTCTGCCAGCAGCACCACTCAGCTTTTTGATCTAAGACTTTTACAACCTGTCAAGATTTTAGAATAGGAATTTTATGTGCGCCAAAACATCATGGTTATGAAAATATTTTTTGTTATTCACTTACTTCCGGAGTAATATCCGCCGATGATGGCGGATTAAAGTAGTTACGTACGATTTCAACGATCCTGTCGTCGGATAATATACGGCTTATCAGCCTAGGCCAAAAGCCCGACGGGAAGTAAGAGAGCAATAGGAAACGATTTAAGGAAGGAACTTTTCCTCGGAAGTAGGAAAAGAAATTTTCTTTATTACTGTCCCCAGATATTTCCAACGTTGATGTCGGTGGACTACTTGGAGACGTTTGCAATCCTTCACTTGATGTTTGGGGTGAGATCAGCTTTTTTATACAATCTTCAGACAAATGTCGACTCATTCGGTTCACTCTGCTCTTGAGAGCCCAGCCACGACTCCTGACCGGAACTCTTATGCGCACCTCATTTTGGCCTATCCTCATCTGAAATGTTTACAAAACCGCTTGTTATATGGGCAATACTGCTTCGAAAAGGTTATTCTGACACACTTACCTGATCGAACGAAGGTAACAGTGATGGAATTAATAGATGAACAAAGTCCCAGGGAACAGCCAACTCAAATTTGCTAAGGAGTGATAAGACATAATCCCGTGTTTCAGAAGACTGACCCTTGAATAGGTGGTTCAAATCATCTATCTTCATTATGCCGTTTTTAGCAAATGGATTAATCTCTCTAACAGTTACAACATGTGCCAGCATGTCGCACAGCCATTGGGGATCCATGAAGTACAGATCTCGTAAGGTACTGTCTTCATAATGGAGTAACACTCCATTTTCATGCAGGAAACTGCAAGCCTAAACAGAAAAAACATTATATGATTACGCTGTAAATTTCTTTTGAGTAAATGTTAGCAGTAAAAACTAACCTGCATGATTTCTGCATCGTCCCGGAATGTCAAACTGAAACCTTTCTCCATCCAAGCTGAAACTTGAATTTTGAATTCCTCTTCGGTAAGAACAGGATCAATACCTTTGGCTTTCCTCTCGGTAGCTAAATAGGCCACTATTTCTTCAAGATGTATATATTTGGATGGAATCTTTTGCTCTAAAAGTCGTTTTCCATTGGAAGTTTTTATATTAGAAGACGGTTTCATATATCATGGCACACAGTTGCTTGATATTGTGTCGAGTTTTACAAGATATCTAAATTCACAGTGGATAAAAGAGAATACATGATGAAGGTCCGCACAGATACGATTTTACAGGTGGAATTCGTCAGTTTTACGTAAATGTTTACTACAGTTGACAGTAATTAAATTACCTCCACTGAATACATAACTCGAGGCAACCCACGTTTCTCCGGGTCCGAGATGTAAATGAATTTATCGCGAATTTTGGTTTGGAGGTAATCCAGATATCCTGGAGGAAACTTTTCACTGACCATATCATAATGTGTCCCTACTATAATAACTGGTGAGTTGAGGTGCCCGGGCCTGTTGAAAGTTTAAAACAACGGTACTTTTAATTGTGTACTCATAATAATTAAAGTATTTTATTTCGAGTTTTCGTCGCGACTTACTTGTATATTCACAAGCCATTGTACAATTTCATTCAGTCCTTTCTCTCCATCACAAATGTTCCAAACCACCAAATACAAACCTAAACAAATAATACACATGTATTAACAACTTACGCCATTACGACATAAACTCTTGTCAAAATCGAAATGAACTTTGGAACTTACTTCTCCTCGAAAGAAAGTAAAGATGAGTTGCATAATATTCTCGCTGACCTCCAAAATCCCACGTTCTGAAAATAACGGGCCCATAAGAGGTCGTCGTCCCAGATCTATTTCCTTTCATATCCAACACCCATGAACCAATGTCCACGCCAACAGTGGAGATAGGCTTTCCAGACTTTTGATTGGACGATTTTGTAGTGGCACCCATACGCTTTGCCCAATGCATACGAAAAATAATATAATTGTGAAAATGACTTCTTATCAAACAAAGATTTCGACTTTCCTTCAACGCTACTCACGTCTTGCTGTGCAGGTTTCTGACTTCCTTCCTGGCGAAGTTGATTGAGCAAAGATGTTTTTCCAATACCTAGTGAGAAAAAAAGTTATTAAAGAAAAGAATCGAATGAAACGATCGTCACAATCTCTGCTGTTCATTCACCCTGAATGCCGACGACCATCAACTTCATTCTGGAATATGGTTTTGCATCTTCTAGAACTGACTTCAAATAGCCAATTATGTCCATAGTCTTACACCTCTTCGATTCTATCATAGATTTCAGTGGCTCTTGTAGATTACACCCAGTTGTGTTCAAATTCCACATTCTATTTAACAATCCCATTTGTGGCGGTAGATCAGTTACTTCAGTGTTTCCACTCAAGTTCAAAACGGATAAATTCGTTAGTTCCGAAACCCTCGCTGTCACTTCCTTCAACCGATTCTCTGACAAGTCTATCATAGTCACATTCGGGAACCACAAATTACGGCTGGGCAGTTTTCTAGGAGTAGAATCGATTTGACGCAGTGCTGATGTCCAAATCCTCCTGCACTGGTTCCTCCAATCCAACAGAAATATTTTTCAAGAGATTTCCAGAGAGCAATAGCGTTTTCAATGTTTCCAATCGCGCGTGTTTCTTATGTAAACATTTATCAGTGGCTTCTCCGTGCTGTTCCGCATCATTTGTCGCCGCAAAACATGAAAGCTTAATTGTAGCATTATCAGTTGGAGAGTAAAACCACCGTTCTATACGGTTATGGGACAGGTCAAGCTGGCGTAAAGTGGCCGGATACTCGCCAATATGGCCCATGTATTTTAAATTATTGTAAGATAAATTCAGCCTTTGTAAGTTTGTTCCCAAACATGCAAGCACTTTAGGAATTTTGTGAAATGAGTTGTGGGCAAGATTCAAAGACACCAAAGCATTGAATTCGGAAAGTTTTGACTTTTCAAGAGATTCTTGGTTCGCCAAGATGTTGATGTTGTTCCTCCATAAAGCTTGATGCACCATGGGCGGCGAGTGTGGTCGATTTTCTAGCGGCACCGTGGAATCTGACGAGGATGTGGTGGATTTCCTAAACTTTTCTCTATTTGATTTGAAATCGACCATAACAAAGTCTGGACTTGTGGGCTCTTCTGGACTACCAGTGAGTGACATGTAAGGCAATGAGTCAAATACGGACATTTCCATGCCGGATGTTAAGGCAGGAAGCTCAGTCAGTAAATTCAAAGACAAGTTAAGCTCTTGCAATTTCGGCGCAGTCCACATTGTTGGCGGAATGTTTTGCAGTTTGTTATTCGCAAGATTCAAAATTATTAAAGATGGAAAGCTGATGAAGAGTTCTTCAGGAGACTGTTTCAAAACGATTCTCCTGAAAATGGAAATAGAAATTCACATATACATGACTTGACAATTATTTTCAAGTAATTCGAAAAATTAATGGATGCGGACCTGTAAAAGAAGTTCCTCTAGCCAAACAGCAGTAATGTTTTCGGGAAACTTCAAACTTTCAATATTGTTTTGACTAAGGTTGAGATATTTCAAACTGCAAATTGACCAAATTACTTCCGGGACCTTCTCCAGACTATTGGTTGATAAGTCTAATCGAGTTATTGCATGCAGAGCAAGAGATTGGTTTTTAGGATTTAGACGTAATTTTGGATTTATTTTTAATGCAGCGGAGATTAACCAAGGCTCGGATATCCTGTCGAGTTTCTGATTATGCCAATTAACAGTAACTGCAGCAGTAGGTAATACGGACGACACTAACAAAGGCTTTTTCATTCTTTTCATAACATTTTCACTTATAAAGGCAGAATTAATTTTATTTTCCGAGTCCTGATGAGCTTTCAGAGCAAGAATTTTTCCAACAATTATGTCATCTTTACAAACGTATGCCATTGCTTTACACTCGTCATCACGTGCACCAAATTTTAAAAGTAGTTCTATCATCCCCAAGTCACGCTGGAGGCATGCCTCAACCAAAGCCGTCGATGATTCAACTTTTCGTTTCCCTCTCGCTTGGTGATCAAAAGGACTGGAAACGCCACTTGAACTCGGTGCTGGTAAAATTTGAAGATTGGGGTCGGCTTTACCGTTGAGTAGAGATGAGGCTATCACATGACTTCGTTGTTTCACAGCTACATGTAACGCAGTTTGGTAATCTTCACAGTACGCGTTGATTTCAATAGGACAAATGAGATTCTCTTGCTTTTTAGCGACGAGATTTTGATTGGTAACTAGTGATAACTTTTGTAGAATTCCCTGAATACCTTCAGACAAACGTTTTCTTGTTGGACTAGGCGCTTTCTCACTTTCTCCAGATCCAGACAAAATTTTGCTCTGACTCCGATTCACTCATTGGTTTAGAATTGCTCGGCCGTTTTTCGCCAATTTTTCGAGCTTCAACTTTGTGTTTCAGTAAGGTGTCCACTAAACGTTGATTTCCCATTTGGCAAGCGATGTAGAGTGCATTCTGACCAGAGACGTCTTTGAGATTAATGTCGAATGGCATTTCGTATTCAACATCACCAGTGTAATGTCGATAAGTTACCATCAGCTCGGGAGGATAGTCAAACTTTAACAGCATTTCCATCACGGCTACATGGCCGTTTATACAACATGCATGTATCGGTAGCCACTTTTCCACTGTTGGAACTTGCACTAAACCTGGAAACTTTTTGAGTAAAATGGAAACGATGTCTTTGTGGCCGTAGTATGCTGCTATATACAAAGGTGAATATTTTGTCACTGGATGAACACGTCCATCCGCACCATTCTCGAGAAGCAGCTCTACCAGTTCTTTGTTTCCTCCTTCGCACGACTTAAACAATAAAGTGTTGGTTCCATTTGGTGTCATGTTGATTAACGACTGTGCATCAGTTTTGCCGATATCCTTCAATAGAGTTTTCAAAGTTTGTACATCTCCGTTGCAAGCAGCATCACGAAGGGCGTAATGTAAGCCTTCCCTGGCTTCTTCTTTACTATCAGCAGCTTTTTTGAGGAACTCGTATGTTGGTAAATGTCCACCTCGTTCGGCCAAATCCAATGGAGAACATCCGTGACCTTCCAGACATTGCACGTCCGCCCCGGCATCCACCAATTTCTCCACGTTTTCCAAGAATCCATGTTCGGCACAAACGTGTAAGGGAGTTTTAAAGTTGTCCTGTGCTCCACTTGCAATGTTAGGATTTGCTACAAGATAAATAAATGTATTACGTTATTGTTTTTTGTGCATTTGTCAATTTGTCACTTTTATCAGCGTCCGAATAAGACCTTTTTAAAAATGTTTTGCATACCTCCAGCTTTTAGCAGGATATTCAAGCATTTGGAACTTTCTGTAGTTGCGGCTGCATGAAGAGGTGTTCGTCCCCAACTGTCTTGACTGTTTATGTGGGAAATGAGATCCCCATTTAGTAGGTCCAATATTAGCTACTTCATTGTCCCACAAAGCTGCCTAAAATATCATTATGATTTAGGATACACATTTAGTACTCATTTTCAAATAAAAATCTGGAAAATACGCATAATACAAAGGCTGTACGGAAATCGGTTCACGAGTGAAACATGCAACCACCCACCCTCATTAGCTCTGGAAAATCTATAGGTAAATGACATCTTGCCATGTACAGACTCATTCTAAGATCACAATCGGCACTGATCACAAGGATCACACTTGCACATTAGGAACAAATTCCACAGTTCTGACCGATTTACTCTCGAAACCCCGCGGATTAACATAGTACGCAACTATTTTATTTCCACTATCAACTGAGTCCAAATTTTCTCATGGCTAAATTTGCCTAACCGATCACTGATAAACAATAAATTGATTATACAGGCAAAGGCCAGCCCTACAACCGATTAAATTAATTGAAAAGGATTCTGACTCTCTTGCAGTCCCCATCTACAAATATTTCTGCTCAAAAAGAACAAGAGCTCCCTGTTAAATGTGCAACATACAAACAACATATAATTGCTTATGAATAAATTGATTATAATAGTAAATGAAAAGAAAAACAATCAAACAACAGGACCCCTGCAGTGTTCAAAAGAAAATGAGCTCATGATAGTAACAGACTCCTAAACTCAAGACGGCATATTTTTGGCAAACTATACGTTCTGACATACCGACAATAATGCCATTTCAAAACAACTAGCAAGACTTTCGGTGGGTTTTGTGAAGCTGTAAAATCACCTTAAAAGCGGCTATACGAACGACCGCACACAATTGACATAAATACACATAGTAGTTGTATAAGCCATATTCATGATAATCATAGCTATAAAAAGCGTATTTCCGTATAGGGTATGCTTTCAGCAACTGCTAATTATGGACTTTCTGATACGTACGATTTGTTTTCCATTTCCAAAAATGTATCATGTACACGATTTTGGTCAACTCATCAGCACGACATCAAACATCAACGCAGCGTTTGCCATTCACCACGGAACGGTAAATATAGAAATCTGCGATTGTCATGTGCTTCGTCAATAACACCAAATTAACATGGTTATATTTAGAGTTTGAACTTGATCAAGCATAAAACACCTCTCATATTAGTGTACATTCAACATCATACTAACAACCAATGCGCACATGGCCAAGCTCTGAACTTCGTAATAAAATCATAAGAATTTATGAGATACATTTTGTATCTTCCTTGTTGCGAAAATGACCATATAATCAATACACCCACATAATATTTGCACAACTTCAACTTATAGCCATTAGTGGTAATGCCTCATCCAGAAATGATAGACATGACATGAAGATAATGTCACATACAACTGGATGTTTGAATTCGCTGACATCAAGAATGGTCAAGTCTGGGGAAAACATTAATATCCGTAGTACTACTGAAGTGCTTAAACTAGTTGTGGCTACACAAAAACTAGTGATGCTTATGGACACAACGACACATTTTGTTCCATCAATCTTACACTTGAACATTGAATCACGGAAGTCCTGAACTTTAGCAAAGGCCAACTAACACTATAATATACAATTGCTAACAATTGTTTTCACATATTAGCGGTGAAGCCGAAAATTCAAACATGAACTTAAAGTATTATGAGAGGTTTTAGTGGATGACATAATAAAAAACAACAAGTTTTACTGACTGAGTCTGCTAAAACAAAAGTTAAACGATGGGACGTTGCTTGTAAGCGTGTGGCTACTGCCACACTGTACCAATAGAACAACATTTTGCACCCTTTCATACATGATAAATGCAAACAAACATTAAGAAAATGCGGACGACATGAAAACAAGATTTTGAATAATTTAATCCTCTGAGTATGACTTTGCATAGTAATAAAAACGTGTCTTTAGAAAAAATACGCTAAAAACTTTGCAAGAAATGTAGCAAGTATAATTATTACCTGGTGAAGTAAGTGGCCAGGGAAATCCTGTTCATCTGGAGAACTCATGATCTCACAGATGTCCAAATTGCCCCAGTTCAGTCAGATCAACTTTCCATGGATTTATGAGCCATCGTAGTTTGATAGCCTGTAAAAGAGGAAAAAATATACGTCAAATTTTACGTGTAAAACAAACTTTCACAGCCTAGCAGCACCCGTTTTGCAGTAAAGCTTCACTCTACTTAGAACGATTCAAAACAAGAACTAACGTCACGCTTATATTAATTGTTAGCCAAAAGCCCCAATCTTTACAATGCTTTACAATGCTTCGGGCCTCTGGCCGAAACATAGGATATATTTGTATCTATTAAAATAATGTACTCATTAAGTCGTGATTCAAGTTAACCTTAATGATCAAAAGCGATGTTCAAAGGGTACGCCTACTTAAAGCTTAAAAAAGAAGATGGGATAGCCAAAGTATTCTCTTAATCCACAAATAACAGATTGAATTTGAAACCCGACTTCAAATATCAGATCTACTCATCTTGTCTTGCAATTTCTACCTGTTACAAATTAAGAGTCATGCACACGCACGATTAAACTAAAAATACTTTTCAAAATGCCTTCTCCTCGACTAACTTCTCAGCTATTCGCCTCTATTTTTGACTTTTGTGTGCGTGTAGTACTGACTACTGACTTGTTTACGCTAGAAAGCCAGATAATGACTTCATCGTACCAAATTTTTAATTGCAAAGTTATCCGTTCAAAAATCATTGAATAAAACTAGTGATAACATGAGTACCACAGCCCCTGCCTGTAACATTTCGATTTGGCCGTGAGATGGGCTAAAATACCAAAAGTTAAATTGAAACTTTGACAGAATAACAAAGTGCCAAGTGTCAGTCTGAAACTTGAATCTAATTCACATTACGCTC
>JAAXOA010001505.1:0-15745 GCA_036561885.1 Salina celebensis
GATTTACTTTGGAATGTCTTGATTGGAACACGCAAGCTATCAAGTTTTATGAGAACAGAGGTGGGGAAAATGTCACAAAAACCCAAGGACTTCAATCGTTTAGATTTTTTGACAACAATCTCATGCGTCTAGGACGCAAATAAGTTTAAAAGTAGATGTGTACAAAGGAGAAACACGGCGATATATGAGCTACCAGCAATGTTTTTCGGAGACTTCCAAACCATTTTGATAATAGTTGTTGAAGAAATTACTTTTCTTGATATATCCTAACCATGCATGGCCCTGGCCAGTTGAAATGATTAAAAGTAAAGAAATCATAATAATTAATAACTATTGCATCCGCTTGCATGGTTAAATGTTATTTAGCTGATAAAAGAGGGTTTATATTGTATGCATATTAAATTTATACTATCACAAGAAGCTTGTGCTTGGTGTTATAAACTCAACACGGAACTCACTTTGAGTCTGCGAGCAGCCTCCACAAAAAACCTTAACATGAGACAGTTTCTCGTTGTCTAAAATGTGCTTGATACATTGAGATTGAAGTACAAATAAAGTCAAACGTGATCAAGATACAATTCATGGTTTCGCCAATGCTCTACACTCTAGGCACTTACAAACAGAAGGTTTTACTTGAATGATCCATGTAATACGTACAATGCATATTTACAGCTTCCCAATGGAGATCATGTCATAATTTCTGCCTTTCGTGCACACTTATCGGCTCATGTTACAAATGACAGAATTCATGAAACTAACACTTTAAAATTAAAAATAAAACTCAGAAGGAGCATATATAAAACTACGATGGAGTCATTAAAAAACGTTGATGTTGTTATCAGGGAAGGCTCTGAATCCGACTGCGATGTCATCTTTCAACTTATCAAGGATCTTGCTGTGTATGAAGGAATGCTGGACCAGGTCAAGATTACAGCTGAAGGTATTTTATTTAAGTTTGTTAGTTTGAAATCCATAGATTTTGAAGAACACTTAAATTATGGTCGGTTGTGTCGCAAAGGTTTAAAGAAGGATGCATTCCAAACAAAGCCCCCATTGTGTTATACCCTTGTAGCAGAATTGTTGCCGGTTGCTTCAATGACAGGGGGAGCGGATTCGGCATCTGAAAAAAGAGAAGTAGTTGGATACGCACTTTACTACAAAACATATTCCACTTGGAGTGGACAAGCCATTCATTTAGAAGATTTCTTCGTAAAACCGGAGTACAGGTTTAAAGGAATTGGGGATAAGATCTTTAAATATCTAGCAAAGGTACAATCGGCTAACTTGAAGTGCTTTGTAAAGGACCGATGCTAAGACTATAGTGATTTGATTTTTAGATTGCTGACAAGGAAAACTATTCCAGGATCTCCTGGGAATGTATAGACTGGAATGAATCGGCGATGCGATTCTATAGGAAATATGGGGCTGAGGATGTAACTGTTAAAGATCACTGGCATTCTTATCGTTTTGTTAATGAAACAATGAAAAAGCTAGCAGCTGAATAAAGATTCAAAATACATAATACATGTCAAAGTTTCCAGACATGATTACCTGATGTCTTAAGTTTTTTAGAGGAAGGTGTCTCTGGAGCCTTTACTTCTGCTTTCTTCTCCGAATCTGCTTTTGTATTTGTCAAGCTGCTAAAATCAAATTTAGGTGCAGCAATAGGTGCTGCAGCTGCAGGTACAGTGGTTCCAAAATTAAATTTAGGTGCTGCAGGGGCTGCGGCAGTCGCTCCAAAATTGAATCCCCCAAATGGTGTACTTCCCAAAGCAATTCCACCGAAGGGATTAGAGGTAGAACCAGTACCCGCTGGCTTTTGCTACAAATCCCAGAGAGTCATTAATTATTACCATCAGGCACCACAAGCAAACTACAACTGCAATCAAATAAATCAAACCTTTCTTCGTGCAGTTAAAACTTTCCGATCTTTCATTTGCTCCGTACTGGCTTTCACAAACTCTCCTTTCTCCTCTGGTTCTTCTTCTTCATCCCAGTTGTCATGATTCAGGTCCTTATCAGGCCTTCTCTTTGTAGGTTGTGCAGTTGTGCGGGAACAATTTGATTTGGACACGTTTCCATTCTTAACGGTGGTCGATTTCTCATCGCTCTTGGACCCTACAAAATTCCAAAAACCCATAACATATCTTAATTAGAAAATCTACAGTAATTTAGAAGCAATTATACGGTACAGTCGATTTCGACTTCGTACTAGTGGTACTAACTTACCTTCATCCTTTGTATCCATCGGTTCCTTCGCTGTCTCCGTTGATGACGTAGAAGTTTCCTGTGCAGGCTCCGAAGTTGATGTAGAATTTTCCTTCGCTGGTTCAGGTTCCTTTACTTCTTGACAGGCAACCACTTTTTCTTCCGTGACACCTCCACTTGTCCCATTGTCAGTCACCTCATCTGTTCCTACTTTTTCGTCGTCAGTTTTCTCCATAGTGATTTAGTTTTTTATGGTACTTTTTGGTTTATAAGCAGTTTCCAGTCTCTCTTATCAATGTTCTGTCATTAGTCAAAGCGTAAAAACAAGGAATACCAATACAAAAGGCTGCTTTGCGGGAGCTTGGTCAATCCCGGTATTCTCTACAAAATGTTTTTGTTTGCATCAAAACTAAAACCAAAACACATACATGGGAAATGGAGAGAGCGAAATTCAGCGATGCAGCTGAGATCAAAAAATCCTACGGGGATCAGTGTTCAAAATCAGTCTCCTTAACGAACGCTTGTTTAGAAACCATATGACTTAAGCTACACGTGCGTACTGCTGTAAACCACTTTTGAAGTCCTACGTGAACCTAGCTCATGCCTTTTAATTAACTAGTCTTTTAGTACTATTAGTTAGAAAACCATTTCCAAANCTGCTGTAAACCACTTTTGAAGTCCTACGTGAACCTAGCTCATGCCTTTTAATTAACTAGTCTTTTAGTACTATTAGTTAGAAAACCATTTCCAAACAAGAAGCGAATTCAGAAGGGGCCGTGTTTGCAGTAAATAAGTTAACATGGTTTTCATGTGCCAGCGTGATTCGTTTTTGACTGAGGTTAGTTTGACACAGGAACCGTTGACCGTTGCAGGAAATCTGCATGCATGAAACTGTCATTTATAAAAGTTTTATTTTTGAATCTAGTTCGACACGAGAGTTGTTAGTTGTGATGAAGTCAACGACAAAGATCGAATTGGACGCGGTTGGAGTTCAAGTACCAAATGATGCGGCCATTTACAAGGTGATTTTGGAGGATACAATCATATTTCCTGAAGGAGGTGGACAGGTTAGTATGGACGAAATATGCAATTTCCACAATTTATTCACAACTACTTAATTTATACAAGAAATTTAAGTTACAGTGTTTTTTTTTCAGCCCGATGACAGGGGATTGGTAGCTGGAAGGAATGTAGTCCGCAGCATTAGAAAAGGGTCACAGGCAATTCATTACATTCCGTTGTCAACAGCGGCCAAAGTTGAAACCAATTCTACTAATCTGTTTCAACCTGGAGAAACAGTTACAACTAGTATTGACTGGAAAAGACGTTTCGATCACATGCAGCAACATTCAGGTATGAGAATTGACAATACATAAAAAAATACAAACTACAGGAGGAAGACCAGAAGAATTTGATATATTCGTAAAATTAAGTGTAGAATTGAATCGAAAAGGTAAATCTTAAGCATGGGAAAGGAGCAAGCCCTGTCGAAGCCGGACTGATCTCATATGTATAAATTGCCGCAGCATTACTTCGCCAAGTTCTCTTCCCAAGAGTTCATTTTCCGCTAGCTCCAGACTGCCAATGGGGAAACCTAATTAAAAATTGACTAAGTATTAGCTCTCATTATAACCAGGCAGTTTAAGTGATTTTGGCAATAATACTTCGTACCTTCAAATTCAAATGAAGGTAGTATAATACGCATGAAGTCGGCATACAAGTATTTAGTAACAACGATTGAAGCTAAAGTGGAATCGCTAAATTCAGTCAAGTTCTCGGCATCAACGTCTGGTAAAGGTAAAAAATTCCCACGAAGGATATCTTCAGCCATTTTTAACAATGCAGATAGGAAGAAAAATCCATCTTCCGTTCTCAAAGACATCAGTGTATCTCTCAATCTGCTAATATTCTCACTGGTCGTGTACTTTGTAAGGCATGTGTTCGAAGTTTTCGAACTTAATAAGGGCCTCCTCATGTTTGATCTTCCCGCAAACGACACTGACCAAAAGAGAAAATTAAATAAATAAAGTTAGTTATTTGGATACCTTAGTCAGATTATTATTGGATGTTTCCTACCGCGTTTTGCGAAATCCGCCAGGTCGTTTAGTTGAACTGATACATTCCCAAAAAGGATGTTGCTCCACAGGCATTTCCAAATCACCGAATACTCCTACTCCTGGATTAGTAACGCATTCAGCGGATGGAATAAGAAAACTGTGGCAACTATGACACTTGACATTTGTAGCGTAGGACATTTTTTCAGACGGGTCTGTGCAATCTAGGACACTCACAAAAGAATGCGTACTCTGTCTTCAAAAAATGTCGTCTTTCAAAAGTTCCCAAAATCAGTGGTGCATAAGACACAGTGAGTGAGGTTCCAGGGTTTATGCTCTTCCCGGATTTGAGAACAACTGTCAGTTGGTTAGGATTTTCTTCTAACTGGTCAATGTCCATTTTATGAACGCCAGGTTCGTTCAAAACAAGTTGACAGTTGGGAGCGCAACTGTGACCGACGAGGTTTGTGAAGAGGCAAATCACTCGGAACCTTCGGAATGGGAGTTGCAGCGTGACCGCGTAAAGTTCCACAATTGATAGTAGCTTACTTAATAACGTTTGGTTGCCTCGTAACAAGTTAAAGCTGAAACGGAAGTTTGTTTCCATTTGGACGTCCGTAAGGTTGGGTTTACTGGGCTTGGAACTCCAGAGTGTATTTAGTCTTACCCACTCATTGATAAAATCATCTTGCGATTGAGACTTCCGTAGCTCGTCGAACTTCACAAGGAGTCGAATCATCATCACATCAGTGTACAGCATTTCTCGTTTCTTTGGAGATATACACAATTCCTTCAAATCCACGCGCTTCCCTTTCCCGTCCGGCTTCGTCAATTGCTCCTGGATAATCTTGCACTCCCCGTTGTCATGATTTGCAAGAAAGAGGCAGTTTTTGGAGCACAACACTAATGAACACTTTTCACATTGGGTAAAGCTGAACGGTAAAAATTTGCCGCATCCGAAACAAGACAAGTTGCGAATAAGAAGTCCAGGTCCTGTAGATCCGGATGTGCCTGTACGAGCGAGTCCAACAGTCCTTGGCCAGGGGCAGATTAGAAATGGCTTTTCTTCTAACAGTGGAGTGCCTCCGGGCACGCTTGCTTTAAGTTGTACGTTATACGGGGACATCCTCTTGAAAGACTTATCGAGTTCGTCTATTTTCACGAGGGATACATTTCGTGCGTAGATCAAGGCTGGATATCGGAGCAATCCGAGGTACGCACAGGACTTGCCATGCTCCGACCAGTGTTCGTTCTGATGGTCAGGTCCGCAGTAGATAGACTGGTAGCAGCCTCGGCAAATATAGTCCCCTCGGTTCCCGCATACTTGGCAGAGTTGACGTAAGACTTCTTCTTTGGTGATACCCACATTGGTTTCATTTAGGGTGATGGTGATGGAAAGTTTCTTGGAAACGTGTTGGTCGATGACTTGGCGACTGAGTTCTATCGCTCTCAACAACATTGTTTCTTCATCTGAGTCTGATTCGTATTCAACCAAACGGCCCATTTCTCCGACTACATCAATATTTTCGTCATCGTCGACACTCATATTGTCATCGCTGGCATGCCCTAAGAACATCACACCGCCCGCCATTATGTATTAGAAAAGGTGACATTAACATTTAGTTTAGTTTACTAAATCTCTTGGGGGATGGGGATTAGATTTGATGGTAAATTTTAGTATGTGTGGCATGAGACTTACGTTCCTGAATTCTTTCAAACAGTGAGGCAAGCGAATGGGTCGCAGGGACAGGAAGTGGTTGGGAGGGCCCAGCAGGACCGTCGCTTGCTTCACTGGGTCCAGATGTCCCACTGGAGGAGGATGCTGGGGGATTAGAACCATCCATCCCTGAAGTTAACAGAAAGACAATCAATGACATGTCACAGTCACAGTTACTATACTACACTACAACTGCATTCAACATTGTATTTGCAGTTTTTATCTTCGATCAATTTAAACTTCAAAAAAAAACAAAATTAAAACACAACACACTTACCAGTAACAGTAATTAAAAGCGATTGTGATGATAATTAATTTTTTTCAGTTAATTAGTAAATCCGAAATTCGAAAAAAGCCAATTATACACTGCATGCAGAGCAGACTGCAGCTGCCGACAACGAGGTGAAACAAACAAGCCAAACAAGAAGGTCCGAGAAACGTTAAAATTTTGAGCACGTCGTTGCGGTGTGCCTTGAAGTTTGAGTAAATGCATTTGATTCCAAGATTTTTTAATACGCTTTTTCGTTTGCGCATCCGTACTTTTCGGGTATTATCATCCTTTTAACGAGTCATTAAAGGTTTTTGAATTTTGTATTTCTGATTTGATTGTTAATCATAGGACAACACTTGATTACTGCTACTGCTGATAAACTTTTTGGATTCCCAACTACATCCTGGTGGCTAGGGTCAGATGAGTCAAATATTGAATTAGGTAAGTTATCCTCCAATTAAAATAATCAATACATGATAGCCATGAGTCCAGATATAAAAATTTAATGAAAATCTTGAAAAATGACCAGTCACAAAGTAGGATTAGCTATTTTATTCATTCAAGATGTTAACCGTTGACTGCTTTAGACACGAAGGAAATTACTCCAGAGCAAATTGGGGCAATTGAAGAAGCAGTCAATTTGAGTATTCGGCAAGCTCTTCCAGTCAGTGTGGATGTAGTGGAACTAGATGATCCAAAACTGAAGCAGGTACTTCCGTTTCCGTGCATATTTCTTTTCATTACATTCAAATCGGTGAAAATAATGTTGTTTGGACTTTGTTTGGAACTAGGCAAGAGGACGGAATCTACCTGAAGATGTAAAAGGTGACATAAGAATTGTAACAATGGAAGGGGTGGAATCAAATGTTTGTTGTGGAACCCACGTCACAAATCTTTCTCAGTTACAAGTAAAATTATAAAAACTATTTAAATGATACTTGGTTGAAAGTAGGTGGTTTAAATTAAGTGTCCCTTTGGTGCTTCATAGGCTATTAAGCTGCTCCATGTAGTCAAAAAGAAAGGAAAGTGTTTGCTTCACTTTTTGTGCGGAAATCGAGTGTTGGATAGATTTTCACAACAATTCCAACGGGAACAAGCTTTGATGGGAATTCTTAAGTAATCCTGCAAATCTTCTTGAGGCTACCTATTTCATTTGACGAAAGTAAATTAAATGTTAAATATTTTGACAGGACTGGACCTAATGAGTTCTCTGGAGCCGCTGAAAAACTAAACAGTGCTTTGAAAAATGCAAGGAAGGTATGACCAGCTAGGCGATTTTTTAAAATACTCCGACCGAATTATGCGTACTATAGATGCGTAGTAACTATAGATTTAATATGCCTAACTTGTTTTATTGGTTTGTTGTCGAAGAGTTGCCTGGTACTTAGCAAGGATTTAGCAGCTTTGGAGGCAAAGAAACTGAAGGAATTGGAAAGTCCACCACGGTTTTGGTCTTACCATAGAGACAATGTGGACCTCGACTTTGCCAATGCTCTTTTAAGGGAACTTGGGACTCCGGTATGCCATGGACATGATTTTCCCAATAAAGTCCTAATTCACTACTTATGCTGATATCTGTTTTATTTTGGTTTTTCTAACCAATTCTTAGGAAGCCACAATTTTAATGGTTACTATAAAAGTGGAAGGTTCCCAAGGACACATGTTCATTGTGGGCAAATCTTTGAGCTCCGAGCAACTTACTAATTTGGGGGATACATTATGTGGAACTCTAGACGGGAAAGGGGTTGTCGTAAGGGGATGCTATCAAGCTAAAGTCAACAAAATGAACGCCAACAGTATCAGGAAAGTCACATCGCTAGCTCAAGATGCAGTAGAATCGTTACATGGGAACAAGCTTGAGTCGTAACCTCCTAAATCATATTAGCCACAAACATTGGAAGTACATAATGTTTTTAATAATAATAAAAATATTTAACCGGTTTTATTGTTCGCATTTTCGATTTAACGAAAAATTCTTATTAAATTATTTACACTGGAAGGCAATCTCGTTAATGGGCACCGTTGGTTTTCCATGATGTAAGGGAAAATGCAGGAATAGCAGTAAACGACTCTACAAAACAAACGAAAACAACACTATTGATATTGATAACTGAAGTTAGATTTTTAAATGCATTCATTTACCCGCTGACAGATATTGCAGTAGGATTTCGTAATTCGGAACGGCAGAGCGGACATTTATCTATTTCACTTGGAGGTAGCGACAAAAAGTTCTGGACTTTGTGAGGCTCCAGAGAATGTGGAGCTGGAGGAACTCTACTTGCCAACGTTGTTATTCTGGCTCTCTTTTCGTCATTGTACCACCAGTCCATGAATTGAATCAGAAAGGAACCAATTTCAACCATCCAGAGAATGCTTTCACCTAGTGATCGTAGCGTTAGTTTAGGAATATTTCTCAGATTTCTGTTAAAGACCAATCAGATTTTGTTGTAATAATTGCAATATATAAACTGAAAATTCCGTTATAACTTGGAAACAAATTCTTGATTTTAATACCTCCACTCTGACCAAGTGAAAAGTTGGGCATTTTTCTCTTCAAGGAACTGCTGTTTTTCCGCAGATGTGTATCCCAGCGTCATTTTTATAAGTTTAAAGGTTAAATTTGGATGATCTGACTGACCAATCGTGTACGCTAATAGATAAGACAAGTTTATCGCTTTGACTACAGTTTTGAAGTACGGATATACGTTGATTGCAAGCCTGGATAAATCATCCCTTTCCCTGTTGGAATAGTTCTGGAATGCAATCAGGTACGTTAATTGTAATTCATGCGTTGCTAATACACGTTGGAAAATATTTTACATATAACATACGTCATTTGCATCATTAATTGCATTTTTATAAGCTGCTTCCGCTTTGTCCGAAATATAAGGCACGAGAAGTGCGGCAGCATACGACACTCTAATCCTAAGTAGCTGTTGATGACTGGTAGTAACTTTCCTTTCCAATCCATAAAATGCCTCACTAAGTGTCGCACCTTTTGTTGACAAGCAAAAGAAAACAATGCTAACATTGTTATAATGCTTCTAGACGTATACCCATTTTGATTGACTGCCCAAACGTACCCCTAGTTAAGATGTAGTGCCATTGGACAATCGCGTCAAATCCAAGATACAGCTCATCAAAGTACTGATATAATGATCTGAGCCTACTGGAAGGGTTGCCATCGGCAAGAACCTATATGTAGAACAATTGGACATTCATTCACCTGACAGACATTCCAAACGTGTTACTACAGTTGTCAATCTTACCCTGACTACATGATGGACCGCTGGCTTCAATGCAGTTGCGAACGATTCATGAGAGAGGATTTCAAAAATCGATGGGCGAGGAGATGTAAGATGAGCAGTATTCACTGGTGCAGTCATTTTAATCCTAAAGTTTGGCGCATTGTCTAGGGTCACTTAAACCAAACCTCTATGCGATTTACTAAGACTCCTTCGACAGAATTCAAGGACTAACGCATCACATGCATGGTTTCAAGTTCTACGCGATGTTTATCAACACAACTCACAGCTGATTACAAATGGAAACCTCCGGTTCATCCATGACGCAACAGCCTATATCCGTATGCTACAAGTGTGATAGTATGCGATATTATACAATATGAGAGGATTAAAAATAAAACTCAACGTTTATAAATCATGATTTTTTTTCATAACAACTTTCTTTATTCATCCAAATGAACATTTGGCAAAACTTGTTCTAATAAAGTCGCTGAGCTGGGCCCATTGATGACTTGATGTGTAGAGAACGAACGTTTTGCCAGTGCTTCTTCAACAAGGAAACCAAAAAGTTGATGGAAACGTTGACGTTACTGGCGAGCTCGTCCGGGCTCAATCCGACGTGTCCAACGGCCACGCAGAGACACAACACCTATGATAGAAAATAAAAGTTCATACAACATAAGTACTTGTCTCATTCAGATCCAAATCTGATTAATGCACATTTTAAAATTTTTAATTTCAAAATTACATACCTTCTTCATTTGGAACTTGATGGTGGCCTTGACTTCCTCAATCTTTTGAGTCATAGACTCTTGATGGGTCAACAACAGTGGAAACTTGCCGGCCTTATTCAATCCAGGTCCCAACAAACGAGGAATCTGCTTGATAAGCGACTCACTGGCTAAGAAAGCATCGTACTTCTTGGCTGCAAAATGAAACAAATCGAGATTAATCACAATTCAACACAACCTTTTACGTTTACTACAGTTCATAAAATGTCCTATCAGTTAAAAATTCTGATCATTACAATCATATTCTAATACATGCGAAATATGGAGTCATCATAAAAACAAACGAAAATAATTCCTTAATTAATATTTCCACAAACTTACCCAACTTCTTGACGAGCTTCTTGTTCTTGTTCAGTTTCTTCAAAGCTTCAGCATCCATGCATGGAACGTTGTTGGCGTTGGCTTCATCACAATGCTGCTGATCCCCAAGAACACAGACGCTCATCTTGGGCCTTGGAACATGTTTCAGCCTAAAATCAAAAAAAAAAAATGTCAATCAGCTTTCGAAATCTGTAAAATGTTCAATCAATCAACAAGGCACTCTCAATCCAAACAGCACTCGCACACTTAGAAAAAGTTGTACCTAACGCCTGACGGCAAACCCAAATTTTTCGACAGTGAAAGAACAAAGCCCTTCACTGTCTACCCAATTGTTTTATGATGACCCTGGGTGGGGGTCACGTGCTTATACATGGACCCTACATGAAAAATAATATTTTCGGCAGTTCTTTCAAACCACCTCCCCATTTATATTGATGACCCTGGGTGAAGGCCATGTAGGTGATATCACCGTTATTGCATCGTACTTGACAGTTCCACTGAAACGCTTGTCCTTTTGGGGATCGTAGTTCTTCAATCCAATTTGGAGTTCCACTGTTTCCAAGAATTTCCTCTTCTTATCGGTTGAGTGCTGGAGGAGAGCATTGACGCACTCCAACAGCATTTCCTTCGACACCTTACTGCAAAAAATAATAAATACATTTTAAACAAAAATTAGCAATAATCACACAAACAAACTGATCAACAATAGAGAACTGTTGATGATTAGTTAATTCCATACCTCATTTTGAATGTTAAAAACCTAACAAGAGAATATGCGACGTTTACTACGCGATCCTATCGATGGAATGACACTGCAAGTAGATGTGGGAGAACCTGTGTTGCTTGGTGCCAGCTAGAAAATGTGTGAGCTCGGCACACGGTAAAATTTTAACTCGTGCCTCGTGTTTCTAACGATACCCCATAAACAACGATGGTGGCGTGCGTGAGTTTTTATTTCGCGTTAGTAGACTTTGTTCACCTTTTACTTTCATGTATGAAAAAAAAAATTAATTTTTTAAAATTAATCCCGCAAATAATGCGTTACTGATGGACGCGCTAAGTATTTATGAACTAGTAATATCGATGTAGGGTCTCAAAGTAAGATAATTCCTTTTGTAGGTTGTATTAACTGATAAATCCTTGTTGGAAACTTTACACTACCTTAACTTTTAATCATGCAAATGCAATCAACATGTAGCTTCATTAATCATTCATCAATGGTTGCATTTAAATCCTTCTTAGCAACTCCCTCCGTATCCCCCAGATTTTGAAAAAAAAAATAATTCTGATTTGGTATAACTACCATGAAATGTTTCCGACCACATCCCAACTTGTTTGTAACATGCGAAGTCCTAGAATCCTCAAGTCTTCAGTCTTCCAAGTAATTCGCATGCATGGTATGGTTGGATTCATCCTGATGGCAAATAAATCAATCGTCATGATGATCGAATCAATCGAGTCACGAATGACGGACAGATTTTTTACCAAGAGAAACTCGAATTCCCACCAAGGAAATGGTTTAAGGGAAGTCCATAGCATTTGCCGGATGTACATACTAACATACTCATCCGGCTAGAGTCAGACCGTATTCAGCCAACTCACCAACTTTCTTATCTTTACATAGGCAAAAAAGTGCAGCGGCTCAAGTTCTGCAGAAGCAAAAACAATGACAGAAAAGCAGTAGTGAATTCGAAATTAAAATTTTTCGTTGTTATTATTGATTCATATAACATAATTCCCTATGTGACATACGAAAATTGTATGTTGTATGTCTAAGAATATCGAGAAAGTGCGTTTTTATGATTGTTAAGTTAAGGTATTTCTACCAAAGTCTGTGTTCCATGCCCCTCAAAAGGGACAGTTATGGATACACTGCTTCGTACCGACACATGGGAATTGTCAGTTTCCAAAACGACGTGAATTCTAGCAACTAGAATAGTCACGTTTCATCGGTGTGTTGGAAAAGTTTCCGCCTTTGCATGATGCAATGATCAACTCGTTTAGAGTTCTAGTTTTCTTCACCTGCTGACATTGAGTCGAGTGTAGCCCATAGACATTCGATGGCAATGGTACATATTGGTAAAGCCGTCCTTGTATCATCTGGCAGAGGACTGAATGGAATGGTTGCAGCACTATCAGAACCTCTCATCTCGAAGCTACCAAGCACATGACCATGTGTAGTTGATCGTTTACAAAGAATTTAACGTAATTTTAAATAACTCTATTTCCTTTGGACGTTTCCAAAAATTAAAATCGTACCCTTACCAAGTAGGTCTGTGGACAAACAACCAAGAGCTAGGGGTCTGGAAGCAATTACAGAACAACTTTAATTTTGTGATTAGTGACCAGTGAATACAATTTGAATAAAATATTCCCTTGGTCGACTCATTCCATCAGGTTTCGTTGAACATTTAAAATTCTAGTCATGGCCAGTAAGGACGGTGATAAGGTATTTGAAATTTATTTTACGCAGACAATTTTTACGTTTAATCATTTTTCATTGAAAAATATTTAATTCGGTAATGATTTTTCTGACAAGTCTGACTTCAGGTCTAGTTTTCATGATGAGGAAGATGAAGGAAGTAAGTTTCTTGCCAAAGCGAAAGCAAACCCTTTTGTTCCCGCAGGTAAAAGCAATACATTCAAAAGGTTTATGGAGCATTGATGAAGTGGTTATCATTTCTAAATCTCTGATAATTTTTTGTTTAAACTTGCAGGTATTATAGGAGCTTTAGGAGCCTTAGGATATAGTGCTTACAAATTCAAAAACAAGGGAAACCAGAAGCTCTCCGTGTATTTAATTCACACCAGAGTAGCAGCCCAAGGAGCCGTTGTCTCTGCACTAACTATTGGAGTGCTGTACCAAATGTATAGGGAATTTGTCCTAGGAGAAGCACCTCAATCAACACGGCAAAAACCGTACTAACCCTACTAATTGCTTCTAATCGTGAACGTGAATAGTGAAAAATATATTTTTCTCATATAAATACTATGGTAGTAGTACAGAATGTTTTATGGTTTTGACCAAATTAGGAAAGATTGACGTACCTGCATGCGTGGAATTTCGATACAGGATACGCGACACTTTTTTTAATGTCATAATTTCGAAGTATTAGGATCGGATTGATTCTGTTTAAAAGTGTTCCAAGTCCAAAGTTTCATCTCATTTCCTTCTCAACATTACAAATCGATACGGTTTACGTAAGAGCAAAGCCGGATCTTTAAACTCTCGTAAACTTCGATGTCTGATCAATTCACACTCGTAAAAAGTCGTCAGTTTAATTCCTCAGTCGCGCTTGTTTTCTCGCTTAACATAATTATTGTGATGAATGCCGAAGATGTAAAAACGGTGTAGTAATTTAAAGAATCTAAATCACATTAAATTGAGACATAAAGTCTTTCTTATAAAAAAAACGAACCCAATTGATTTATTCGACAGAGATTATTCCTTTCTTTCATAAACGATTGTTTTACAAATGTACAAAATAAGTGAATATGATTGATATTGATACTGTATAAATTGTTTGGAAAATGGCAGTGTGATAAGCTAAAAAATAATTTGGCACATACAATCCAAGCTCTATGATTTCGTCACTTAATGTGAAACGTGTTAAAAATCCTTATGATATCACTGTAATAGTAGTAAGTAAAGCTTTTGAAGTACTATCGATTGAAGACTGGTAACAAACTATGACCTAAGTGACCCACTTTATCCCCAAACTTCCTTATTCGACTCTGCTAGCTCGTAGTCATTCGGTATTTCGTTTCTCGCAGGATTTGCTGCAGGGATTGTTTGACTCTGACCCGATAATCTCAAGTCAGGCCTTCTTCGGACGCATACGGAACACCTACTTACGCGAGACTCGTGACTTCCTGCTTTCAAAGTGGCTTGTTCAGGTCTCATAAATTGTTTCTCTTCTGGAACTGTCGCCAGCCAGTAGGAAAATGCGGAAGTGAAAATGTTACATCTTCCTTGACCTACACACTCGATGAATGGCAAAGGTTTGAAAAATTCTAAACAGGAGCCTGGGGAAGCAAGCGGTTGTCCTCCACCTTCGGCTCCAGCATCGGTGTGCTGTAAAATTTTGAGAAATAAGAATGTTTAGTTTTGTTAAAAACTAACAAAAAATGGTTGCAAAAGTGGTTGTACGTACCATCATGAAACTGTAACCGCTCCACAGCGAATGCCAACCGTATGGACAGGATGGTATATCATTGGTCTGACTATGGACGGCAATTACATGCGCTGGAGCTTCGCACACTGCACATCGGGACACGTACTTTTTGATTTCTAGTCCGGTAATTGGCATCATCATCATAGGAAGCGGCTCGAAGGAACTAAGCCAGTAGCTGTAGTCATTTCGAGAAGCGTAGTTGCAAACATTGTTGAGATTACAGAAAAGGAATGGCATTGTTGAAAATCTTTGAAGACAACTGCCCGGCGCTCCGAGATCTTGACCACGGGCTTTACCGTCACCGGTTAAATGAAGGAGAGAGTATCCAGCCCAGAGTAGAGTGCTTCCTTGAGGACATTCAGGGTCTTTAGTGGATTGAGAATGCCTCGTGAAAAAGTAACCTCGGGATTTTGGAGGTGGGCCTGGTGGAGCGGGATCGCCACGAATTCCTACGTCACCAGGGCGACCAGGCAGACCTGGTCGTCCAGTATTACCATACTCACCACGGGTTCCTTTGGAACCGGGGAATCCGGGAAGGCCGTTTCGTCCTGGGAAACCGTCAACTCCGTTCATTCCAGGGACGCCGGAAATACCCGGTATACCTCCTAATCCTGGTGTGCCTGGAGCTCCTGCACAAATAAATGGTTAAAGGGCTTATAGTCTTCAACTTGAACAATGACGTGAACACGCAGTGTTTGGTTACCTTTCAACCCGGGAAAGCCTGGGTCTCCTAGTTGACCACGAACGGAAAAACCTGTTCCCGCTCCTGGTGGTCCTGGTTCACCTTTTTCTCCCTGTAATAGTTATGAAAGGAATGTTGGTTGAAAGAAATATTTATGCAGGTTCAAAAATGATTGTGTTTGAGACGTATGTTAAGTACCTTTTCTCCAAGTGGACCGGGATATCCATCTCTTCCAGGGAAACCCCTGTCACCAGGACCGCCTTTGGGGCCAAGTATTCCTT
>JAAXOA010001506.1:0-15741 GCA_036561885.1 Salina celebensis
TTTGGTTTACCGGCTAATATGTGTTTGGTAAAATGGGCTTTTCCCTACGTATAGGCATACGCAGTAAATGGTTTCGTATGCCTGTACTCCAACAAAGGGCGCCAAAGGTGCCGGCAAATTCAGGTTACTCACCCTCAGTAGTAGAAAATTGTTTGACTAAATAGTTCCGGGATAACTTTAATCTATTCTACTCTGCTGTCAATGTGAGAAGAGATCGAAAGACCCCACGTACAACTCCTTTCACGTAAATGAACGTCGTGATTCTTCGTATCACCAGTATTTTTTCGTACCTAACCTCCACCAGTTGACATGACTTTCGAAATTTACTCATTTCCTTTGCATTATTTCGACTTTTCCAGGTCGCTCGCTTCCAGGAGAGAAGCATCTTCCCACTACCAGTATGTAAATACTTGCCAAGCTGTAGAACTACTGTCCATGTAAGAAAGCAAGCCATTCCAGCAAACATCAGAAATCCTTTTCCTATCTTGTCCCAAAACGTAATTATAGTAACACAAGAGTAAATGGGAACGAGAATCATCGCTGAGTGAAAATATACCAATACTTTGCCAAAAGTAAACATCAGCTTATCATTCAGCACTTGAAGAGAACGGAAATTAATAATAATAATAATAGCTTTATTGCAGATCAATTAATACACAACGTAACATTGCGGATTTGATCCATATGGTTTAGAAAATAAAATTATAATTTTATATCAATCGAGTTACAAAATAGTCATTCAAAACAAAAACGGCGAGACGATAAGGAGGAATGGAGGAAAAACCTTACATAGTTGTATGGCGAAAAACTCCATTCAATAGCTTTCGCTATTCCATTTGGCACCCTTCAATAGTCATTATGTGTCAAGTCATATTATCGTTAAACAAATTATAGAAAATCTTGTATATAGTTGAATTTACAAAAATGTTAGAATTAAATATGTTGGACAATATTTTGTTGGTACTGGTTGATAGTCGACGAACTAATGAGGTAGCAGCTCTTCTCCGTATTCCATCAAAGTTCATCAGACCGAGTTCTGTAAACATGGCGGTTGCGCTATGTCTTCTCGGATATTTGAATAGAATGCGACAGGCATCGTTGTAGGCAACCTTGACTGACTTCAATGCAGTTTGTTTTACTGGGCATTGAAGTCAGTCATCAAATTAGTCATCAAATTTGTTAAACGACGAAATGTATCCTCTGTTCTGTATAAACGCTTTCCTAGTGTCAGTTCGGGTATTAAAACAACACTCATGTAGTACAGATATATGACGAATATAATTGCGACTAGGCACATGTTGAAACAAATTGCCAGAATTAGCTTAACATGAATAAGTGTTATTGATAGTCCAGTTGGAAAATATGTGTAATACTCGAATGGTACCATCTCAGAGAGAAATATATTGCCTCTAGGAAAAATCGTGGCGTACAGGATAAGAAGTGCGACACTACAGCAAATGCTAAAGGTTTTGGAGTATACGGCCATATCAATGATTTTGTTCAGTTTTGATTCATTCGGGAGAAATTTTGGCATATATTTTCCTGCAAATATTACAACACACCTGATTTATTAGAAACTAAATGAAATTTGTATATTCTATGTATTACTTCCAACCTTGAATATTGCTCACAAATAGTAAAGCCATGTTTGATATCCAGCACAAATCATGAGAGAGCCAATCACTAGCAGATTGTGAAATCAGCAAAGTAAATCCAGCCATCCAGAAGAATAATGTAATGTTATATTTATCAATATCCTGGGCGAAATAGAACTTTGCAAGTGTAGTAAACGAAAGCAACGCCCAAACAAAAATTCCGCAATAGGTGGGATCAACGTCACGAGCAAGACTTGGGTCAGTGCTCAGGTAAAAGCGGGGTTTTTCATAATCAAAACTTATGATAAATGATCCAAATTTTTTTACCGTAGTGCGTCAGAAACACAAAGATCTTGTACGGCCGATAGCTGTGCATTCTGGAATTGTATATCAGCTCCTTTCTGGATTTGTGCTGGTTGCTGAATGACCTTACAATGAAACTAAGTATCAGTAAAGGCAAGCGTAATAGCATATTTGCAGTCGTAACAACAAGCTTCATAATTAATTTAATATCATGCCTGTTACATACGACTATCTCAATTTTAGCTCAAACTAGTAAAATTGCAAACAAATTGCTCGATATGCAATGAAGAGAAACGACAGTTTGACCGTTTCATAATTGATGCCTTGGAATTTCAGACGATTTCGAAATTGATTGGTTCAACCGAATTTCGCTATAATTTAAACCGATTTATGTCAGACATGAACAGTCATTGCAGGCAATTATTTATTTTACATTATCTGAAGTGCCGATCGAAGGCTATAGAACATTTTCCTTATCGTATTAAGTATAATATTACATAATTGTCAATTGTCATCAGGCATGTAAATTTTTGTATAAAATTTAATGTCAATCAGTTGACCACAATCTGACGAGTATTGCATGGTTCTCAACCTCTATCAAGGTCAATAAAGGTCAAGGTCTCCTTATGATGTCGAAGATCAATATACTTCTGATCTAGCTGATTGGAAACTTCGAAAGCTTCTGCGCCTAACGTATAGGAATAAAGTGAGTGATAAGTGTAAGTGATATACGAGCGACACTTCTCACCAGCAATTATTTTTTGCGTTTCAAAAGTGTTAGAGGATAGACCCTTCAAAATTTTCCAAACACCTTGCCCTTCCAACCATTTTCCATGAATGCTGAAGTATGAGTTGTCGGGTAGCAAATCCTAGTTTGTTTATTCCGTAAGATAAAATATACGTTTGATTTTTTGTATCAAAATAGAGAATGTTTTAACAAAGACGGGATAGCATTTAGGATGTGATCGGACAAGTTAAAACCGAGTGAGTAACATTGGTAAAATTGAATCCAGCAAAATCTTGCGGATTCTTATTTTGAGTTTTGAAGCCATTAGGGATGCGGTTTTCTACTATGTAAGTATTACTACACGAAGGAAAAGTTTAGCAGATTGGTGACTTTAAATATTTTAGTTATTTGTGAGTTCGAACTTCCGTTGATCCATCCAGGTTGCTCGCTTCCACGAGGTTTATATTTTTTCTCCGCCTGTGTGCATTTGCTTGTGTATTTAAAGTTCATTTTAAATTTTATTCTAAACCTTGACAATAAGATATACGAAAGTGTTAACACTAACGTAAATACGAAATGTTTTTGCCCCTAACATGTACTAATTTGGTTCCGATCCTGGCCACACAAGATTAAAGACGTGTTCTTTGTTATAATTTGTTTTGACAAACAAAAGACGTCGTGCGAGTTTGTTTCGTAAATACAGCCTTTTTGTCATTTAGTTTCGCTCATATCTGGTAAAAACTTTTGGCTTTCAACAACCAAAATCTACTATCTACTTAATCTCAAAAGTGTAATTTTCTCTCTCTCGAAACACGTCTATTTTAATGCCTAGTCAAATATTTGATGTAAATCATTTTAAACCAAAGCCAAAACAAGCTTGAGCAGTTTTTCAAGGAGTGCAAACAAGTCCACTCAGATGTTAATTTGTTTCGTTGCCTGCCTAGCATACAAACCTCTATGGTGAAAGCACTTAATGCCACTAAAAGCCCGGCCGGGACAATCAGCAACACCACAACTATATTTGTGTTCAAGCTAGATGCCTGCACGAAATGTTCTGTTTTAGGCGTACGTAGCTGAACTAAGTAATTTACAACAAACCTATCAAACCATCTAATCACCCCGCTCGACTCGAGGGACATAGCTCTGGCTAATAACTTTCTGGATCCCCAGTGAAGGAAGCGAAGTCCATGTGTGTGCTCCAAATATGACTTTTCGCTCAGAAACACATTCCGGTGACCCTTGGATATCATATAGAAATAAAGTTGCTTAGCCTCAAGTTCAGGAAGCATTAGAGCTTTTTTCTTGTAATCTCTTACGACGTCATAATTTCTTTTTAATGAAGGGTCACTGCTTTTCTTGTAAATTGGGGTTTTTGTATGACTCCGCAAATACTTGCTCTGATTTGTGTGTCTTTCTCTCAATTCAAACTGAACACCATGGTCCATATAGTTGAGTTCCGCCTCTGCGTACATGAGTACTTCACTAATAAGTCCGTTACCTGGATAGTGGGAGCCATTGGCATAGCTTGACGTCATAAATGCCTCATTTGTTGCAAGAACTAGCCGGTCCAAACTAAGTCCTGCAAGGGTTTTTGGTACTCTCCACAAAGGAACTGAGTCTTCAGCGGACAAAACGCCGGAATAAATGGGCCTCGTGTAGATTTCAAACTTGTTTGCCACCAAAAAAGAAAATTTGTCGAAGGGAATTGGTTGTGGAGGTAAAATCAGCTGTGTAATGTTTTGTCCTTGTACATATTGCTTAATACCAAGCATCCGTACAAGTAGCAAATTGCTCCGGTTAGTTTAAGTTTGGTTGAACCCTCCCATGTAGACGTCTGAATAGGACCTCCTTGCTCTAGGAAGGCCGCCCACAACCCTATCAAGTTGGTCGTCAATTTGTTCCAATGGGATGATCTGACTTGACGCTGGAGGTTCACGATATACGCACTTAGAAGGACCCAGGATATTAGAAGGCACATCCAAACAGGTGTTTCGTAAATTGATAGAAGAGACCGGGCTGAAATACCTGCTACAGCTGGGTCACCGCAGCTTACAAAGTACAGTTTGCTTTAATGCAGATTTATCTCGCTGTGATGATTTTGGCCTGATGGATTCACTGCTATTAGTGGATGAAGTAACTTGTTATCCTGACATCGGCAGCCGACTTCTTCAGCATTTTCATTGTCTACTAGGGATCCACATAAATCAAATGTCGAGTACTTCGTCGAGTTCTGCATAATATCCGTTATGACAACAAAGTCCAGAGTGTACAAAATAGAAGTTAGTGATCTAGTCGGGCTTGAGAGAATTTTGTGAAAGTTACTATGGGTTTTGGGAGCTTTTGGAAAACGATTTCCCTCGCTGACATAAATTGGTACCCATTCCCCATTGGTGGCTATGTGAAACACTAGGTTATTTGTGTTTTCATTGAACATTTCAATCCTTGTGGTGAGATCATTTTGATCACGAAAAGAGCTCAAAGATCCAATGAATACGGGGTGAAACGGATGGCATCTTTTGCAGAATCGACAGAGAAGATAGAGATGCACCAATGCCAGAGACAGAGACCCTCTTGTAATTGCAGGTGCCAAAATCATTTCTCTATTCAAAGTAAAGTAACTGTTTATAATTCCTGCGTAGTCCGTTCGTCGTGCTAGTGCAGTCGACCAACCATGGACAACTTTAAGCGATGCTTGTGCGTCCGGTATTAAAACATCGTACCTCTGCCGAGTTGAAACCACGTACGGGATCCTTTCTTGATATTCAGAGTGACCAGTTGCGTCTTGCGATCTGTGCCAGAACTCGTGAAAACTGGTAGGCACAAGTAGCATGTACTTGACAGCATCCATGTCAGCAACATATCGATAGAAATTTGGATTTTCGTCATAGTCTGGTGGAAATAGATACAAGTGGGCATCGGAATCCCAAGACTTTGATTGTGGGGCGAGGTTACGAAATGGAATATCGTTTTCACACTCCAATGAGTCCCAGTTTATTTTGTTCATCTCACAGTCAGAGAGAGTAGCGCCATTTTTGCATTCAGCAACGTTTTCGTAAGGTAGTGTTCGATATCTGAGGTGAGAATACGAGTAAGAGATGTTTGTGTGTCTAACTTGATATCGGACCCGTACGATGTCGTATCTTGATATGACTACAGGTCTGTATGACCGGGGATTGGTTGGCTGCAGGTCGATTCCATTGAAACTTATGATGTGAATAAGGCAGTCTGGGGGCAGAATTCGGAAGAGATGATGCAAGTTTGTGAGGTGCTGAGAAGACGAGACTGGCAGACTCGAAAACTCACGAGATATTTCTATTCTTTCGTATTCGTTTGAGTTCTCTGCATAAACAGAAATCAAAATGCTGGTAAGAAAAAATAAAATGAACTTCGTTGTATACATTCTGAACAAGATTTGGACAGTTTACGACTGTCGAATGCAGACTACTACGTAATGTGGACATGTGTAAATATTTTTCAGGGAGTAGGCGTCTGCATACATTCAAGGTCACCTGAAAGCTCGTGTAAGTATGCGCCTACTAATAGTTTTAAATATAAGCGAAACCCAACACGAAATACGCTAATTAGGACACAGGATTAGGTTGCGAACGGAGCTTCGTAAAACAATATCGTAATGTTAATAACGATCCATTCGTAATTACAAATACTATAATACACTTTCTTTCAGAGGCTATGTCAACGATACAATGTAATTTGACTGTTGCTACTCGGCTATTGGCGTAGACACTGTGTCTCAAACAGAGCGTATGTGTTCTATCATAAAATCTAAACTTTAGATAGGTAATTGCCTGTTTTCAATTCTAGTAATTCGAAGGCATATAACAAAACAGAATGAACTTGTGCACAAACAAGTCTTACCTTATTTCAAAGTAACAATTTCCATACTTCTGAGCTATACTATCGCCGGAAAAAGTTACTAATGGGAAACAAAAAGATGCATTCGATTTGGCAACCGTCAGAGTCAGAGTAACCGGACAAATATACGAAGCGTGCCGTTGTTGCGGCAGTTTTTGCATTGTAAAAAAAGGAAGGATGGCCGAATAGCCGACGAAATCCATGCCGCCTGCGTGCAAATGAATTGTCAATGCATCCTCTATTGGCTAGACTTAATGAATATCTGAATGTAAATAATCAACGCTTGGAAGATACGCTGGGCTTGGAGATAATCTACCATTGTTTATTGAATCTTGCGATTTGAAATTCTTATACTGCTTTGAAAAATCGGGCAAATTTAGAGACGGTTAATTATAAACCAGTGCCGCCCCTAGGAGCGTCCCGGCCCCCCTGCAATCCCAAACTTGGGCATCAAATTTCACAAAAAATTCTAACGAAGCAAAGGCTGAAATGGCGTAAACTCGCTTTATTCGTTGTCCTGTTTTGCACAATGATTTTACTAACAAGGGACCCTGGGGAGTGGTAACGCATATAATCGAATGAAATAGGTGGGAATATAGGTTTTCGGGCCCACTTTCACAACCCCCTCTGCAACATTCCGTATCTAAAGTGTTAGTTAGATGCATTAACCACCCTCAAGTTGTAAATGAATTTTAAATTTTTAGAAATAAAGAAAAACAAATATTAATTACTGATCTACATTTGAAAATTGTAATATTATTTGAAGTCATGGGAATGCTATTATAATTCCCTTTTAGGCTGCAGTGTGCAAGTTATGCGATACAGGGCCCAACCGTACTGTACCATATATGCGTGAGAATTCAAATTGTTAAAGCTTTGCTTGTGATATGGATTTGGAGGTACCCTCGAAGGGCTCACATTAGTAAAAGTGAAATAAGTGTATTTAATTGGTGCAAAATATTTAAATATGCAAGCTGCATAAATCTAATGTGTACAACTTTGGTCAAGGGCGTTTTTCAAGAGGCCCTTTAAGGGCCCACTTGGGAAAACCAAGCGTACCATCGTGTTTGTCAGGCCCGATTACCTATATTCACACCTGTTTCATTCGATTATCGACGATACCACTCCCTAGGATCCCTTGTAAGTTTGCTTTAATAGACTGGTCTTAAAATTTTAGAAGCTTCCGATTTTTTTATATGTATATTTTACGTTAAAGCGAATAACACGAAATAGTACGCCCTAATAGAGTTAAGGTCATTTAATAAAATCTCGTTTACAGCCACATCTCGCAAACGTTTCAATTGCGGTGACAAACTCAACCGATTTAGTAGGGGACCGTTGAAGCAACAATGATACAAACTGGTGTATTTTGCGTTTGGACGAATTAAATAGCAGGCATGCTTAACCAATTTATGACATCAAGTTGCCATTTTTTAAAATAACACTACAGGGTAACTAGTTGGGGCTATGTTTAGTAACAACTCAACGAAGCTAAGTTCTACTTGCAAAATCTTCTCAAGTAAAAAGTAATTATTTCCACTCCATACTCGGGCTACTATTGTTGTAACATACGTGGAATATGCAAAGTTTTCGTTGATTTTTATATGCTATACGTGGTATCAACAGTCTTTATTTTTTCTTTGCCCCGGCCCCCCTTTTTGCACATTTTGTGTCCCGGCCCCCCTGCATTGCAGGGTCTAGCAGAGGCGCAAGGGCGGCACTGTATAAAACTGTCTGAACAGTATGGCTCATGCATGTATGTATACATGTGAAGTAGGGGTTTATTGAAAATCATATCATGTTGCATTTCCGTTTCAGTAATTTACTTAGTACTTTGCATCAGAATCATATGGTCAGATTTGTATTAGAGAATCTTAGATACACCATGCACCATCCATGTTCCAAAGTTTTAATAACCGATTGCTCAACATTCTATAATAATCTATATCATTCTATAATGATCTATATCATTCTATAACAGTCTAATAATGTTGCTTTATCTGGACCATGCGATGATATTAGTGAAATAGTCAGAGAAATTGAAGTTGACTTGAATAGGATATGCGATTGGTTAACTGAAAACAAGCTTAAACTTAATGTTGAGAAAACAAAGCTTATTATTTTTGGTCGTATAAACACCTTAAAAAATTGGACAATGTCCAAGTTTGTATTCAAGGCAAGAGTATTCAACGGGTAAAAGAACTGAAATTCTAAGGCATAATATTTGATGAATTGATGTCGTTTAAGCCACATGTTTCGTCTGTCAAAAGAAAATGCTACGGTATTCTTTGTAAATTGTACTCAATCAAACAGCTTCTTTCAAAAAATGACAAAACTACTCTTTGTAAGGCACTTGTGCTATCCATATTAAACTATGGTTGTATTGTATGGCTATCGGGTAATTGTAAATTTGTGAACAAACAATATGATGGTATTATTCGAAGTATAACGAGATTTATTGTAGGGAAGAGAAAATTTGACTCTGTATCAAATGAAGTATGCAATGATGTTGAACTACTTTTCTCTACTTATAGGTAAAGATTCGAGCTCTCTGTCCTTGCCCATAAATCGGCTTACCTAACAAAATCAGGATTCTTTCACAACTACTTGGATTTTGAAACGAAGTCACTAATAAGCACACGGAATAAAAATATTAGGGTACCAGCTCTACCTGTTAAATCAAAATGGGGAAGAGCTTCTTTTCGTTTTGCTGGTGTGAATGAGTGGCTTACCTTATCTAGTGATACTCTCCAATATGTTCCAAAAACAAATTGCTTTAAGAAAGCATCTTTTTCAAGGCTACTTGACTTGCAAAAGAAAAAACATGACAAAACTTGTGATGTGATAGAAGACAACTTGTATGAAATCGACGTGTTGTTTGATTAACGTGTAAAAGCTAACTTTACTTTTTGTTTGTATATGACTGACTGTAACTTATGCCTCTGTAATGATTTAACTGACATTTGATGTAATGATGAAAATGATTACCTTTATTTTTATTTTTTTTTCTCTGTCTGTTTATTAATACCCCGCTTACTTTTTTATGGGTTAATGCGGACGTAATCAACTACTATTATTATTATTCTCTGTATTTCAATTAGCCCCTCTGTTTGGACCGTAATACCGAATAGAATGACATTTAACTTCTAATGCAAAATATCTTCTGACATTTATGTGGGTAAAGTTACCTACACCATAATTTAATGAAATACCAGCAAATTTATGATCACTTATATTTGAACTGAAATTATAAAGAAGCTACTTAGAAATAATGTAAATAATTCAATTTATTATGCCATTTCAGATTAATAAAACGTTGTGTATGGAGTTCGCAATTAGTGGACAGTTTCCGCAATCATTTCGTTACAACCATAAATCTTAGTTTCCTCAAGCACTCGTGCATCAGTTACAGAACGTTTATATGTAATTTTTTTCCCAGTAATAGTATTGATAGATGCCGGGAGCAACAATACCAAACAATTTCCACCTTACTCAAACATATTGTGCAACCCACCTACCAACCATTCCCAACAACTAGGAAAGTCTCTCATCAGTATTTTTCCATTATGTTTATTTAAATTGATATTTCTTCATATTGCTACTCAACTGTGAAAGTAAGTAGTGACCTAAAAACTCCCCTTACAACACCTTTTACGTAAAGAAACGGTGTGATTCTACGAATTACGAGCACCCTTTCGTACCTTAGTTGCACTAGTTGGCACGACTTTCTGAATTTGCTTATCACTTTGGCCTCAGATCGATCCCTCCAAATAGCTCGTTTCCATGACAAAAGCACTTTTCCACCGCCGGTGTGCAGCAGCTTCCCCAGTTGCAAGATGAATACCCAGCCAATAAAGCATAGCATTCCAACTCCAACCACAATTAGTTTAGCCACAGATCCAATGTCATTCCAACTAGTTATAGCCGTAACAACAGAGTAAACGGGCACAAGGGACAGTGTTGTGTGAAAATAAACCAAGACTCTTCCCACAACTGACATAACATAGTCATTCAAAAGTTGACATGAACGAAAATTAATAATAATGGATTTAGAATGTCGAAACGAGTCTAGAGCTCTGTATGAATTACGTCCAAGAGTTAGCTCAGGTAGAATGAAGACGCTCATGTAATACAGATAGATAAGGAACATAGTTAAAATCAAGCATAAATTGAAACAAATTGCAAGAACCAGCTTGATGTGAAGTAGAGTTATGATAAGCCCAGTAGGGAGAAAAGAGTAATAATCAAGTGGAACTAGCTCTGATAGAAATATAGTACCCCTAGGAAACAGTGCGGCAAATAGCAATACAAGCAAGACAAAAAATACGAAACAAAAATTGAGTATGTAGAGAGCTGCATCGATGATCAGGTTCAATTTGGATTCATTTGTGTTAAAATCCGGTACATACTTTTCTGCAAAATTGTTTCAAAGACATATAGCTTGAGAATGATAGTAATAATGAGATACGAGGAATATTTAAAACGAGTATATTACCTTGAATGTTTGTCAAATATTGAAAAATTAAGTTGGATCCGTTACAAACTTCATGTGGGAACCAATATGTGACGGAATTTGCAACAGAAAGTAGGGACCCTCCTAGCCAAAAGAAGAAGGCGATGTTGAACCTGTCACTCTCCCCGGCAAAATACGGTTTTGCGAGCAACGTCAGCGACGAAGCGACCCATAAAGATACCCCAGAATATGTACAGTTTACATCACGCTTAAGTTTTGGATCTGGGTTGATGTAAAATGAGTTCGTTGTAATGTCAAAATTCAAGCTGAACGAGCCAAATTTTGTACCATAACGAGTAATGATCACAAGCAGTTTCCATGGCCGATCACTGAGCATTTTCTGTCAGGGCTGCAGGACGCAGTGTAAACTCCGAATGACATTTAAAATTAATCGACTCTTTATCCGAACTCGGTACTCATGTAATCTATTGAAATTTACTTAATTTTAAAAGAACATAGCAGAAACAGACTTTTGATAGTTACTATAATGATTTTTAACAAACTGGTAATTTAATCTAGGGCAAGTTGACGTGGAATTTGTTGTTATGCGGTCTTACATATGTTGAATTTATGTAATTTAAATTTTATTCCGTAATTTACCATAATTCGAGCTATTAATTCAATTGCATCCGTAGTTTTCTCGAATAAACAAATTACCCACGTTTATTTTTAACGGATGGAATATGAAATTATCCATACAATTTTTAAAACGATTTTGAAATATGGCTAGTCTCCTACTGAACTCAATTTCGATAATTTCTAATGTACGTCCGTGTGCAATCATCATTTTGACTTTTTATCAACTAGAGAATACATGCAAAGAACTATTACACGAAGACACGGAGTATTAGTGAAACTAGTGAAAGCGTATAGGAAATTGTTTGACAATAACTTGAATATGCAGATATGTGAAAACGTGCTCATGCAAAAACTGTTAATGACCAGATTAAAAACAAATAACATTGTGATTTGTACTCCATGCTTTATTTTCATTAGTATATTGATGTCATTTACAAAATGCTCCATAATATTTAACAACAAAACCAGATAACAGTGCAGAAATCTTCAAGGAAATGTAAATGGAAGGATTACGTCAGCAAAACGCGTGGAGGAAATTGAATACAGCTGACTAAATTTGAATAAATGAAAATTTAGAAGTAAAAGAATTGGAGAAATATTCATATCAAATCTAGTCGCAAAAAAGCCTCGTGTTCGCACCTGTAGAACGAACTTTCATAGTTCTGGAAGTATTGAAATAAACATATGTGTACTATCTTTTTTCTAGCGGTATTTGAACGGCGTAGGCAAAGTGTTCAGACCGCAAGAGTCACAAAGCAGGACAGACTGCTACTGCGGTACGCTAGCTACATATTTCGGCGTTCGCAGAAATATATAGCTAGAAAAAAGATAGTATATATTTGTAAGGGGTAGAGAATTAGCAGTAATCAAATCGTAACCCTGTAAAATACTGCTTCTTAAATCCAAGTGAAAGTGCATGTTCATGGATGAGCTTCACCTTATCTTCTGGGAGCCCTGTAGCCGGACCCAGGACTGACCATGTCATTTGCCCATCGTCCCAGCAGGTCGCCATGAAAATAAATGTCAAGTTATCAGTTAAGGTTGCATAACTGGTTCCCCTTCTTCCAGTCTCTGACTGGAATAGAAAATGAGCAGGTGCAAAACAGTTTGTGGCATTGCTCTCCATTCCTGTTGCAGGTACATATGATATTTTGTAAGTTGCAGATCTTCCACCAAATCCAGTCAATGTTGTAGTAAAATCATCTTTAATTTCCTCCTTTAAACAGGCTTTGTAGTAAAGCTCATCTTCTTGCAAATCAGCAATGTCAATAGGACTAACCTCAGCTGCAGTGTAGTACAATTCAAGTCGACTACCCAGGATTATCGAGTTTGTCTCTGCAAACTAAAATATACACTCTACAAGTCAAGAACCGATTATTGTGTGAAAACAGATTTTATACTTACGTCTTTTCCTTCCAGACTAACTGTCTCGGAAATTTCAAAACATTCTATTTCCTTTGCACTTTCAATATCCACAGATTGCACTATCTGAACAACCCAAAAAAGTGCTGAAAACACGAAGAAATCTTTCATTTCCATCATAGAAGCCAGCAACCACTCTGCTGTTGCACCGATTAAAAATATTGTGTGACTGATGTTTTTAACGCGCTTGCTTGCGCTGATATTATATAAAGTTCATAACAAATCAACTCAAGGCCACGTTCTGTTCAAGTGTTTTTGTACAACATATCTGTCAAACGAATTGACCATCATTGAGCCCATATACTACTGCGAAGTACTACACCCAAGAGAAAAATTCTTTCAAGGTCATAATGTGATCAATGAAAAAACCATACGAAAAAATACTCTACAATAAGCAACAGAACTTAAAACATTTAGCGTCGAAGTCCCGTACAGCGTTTCAAAGCTGCTGGTCTCACACGTGTTAAAAACAGTACCCATAAGATATGTCATTCTAGATGTAGTTAAGTGTTACAGTCACAGTGGTGTGGACAATGTGGACATGTTGTTGTTGTTTTGGCAGAATTATATTGTATGCGTTATCACAAATCACAAACGGTTCCTGAATGAATCATAATTAAAAGGGTAATGTGCAATGCTTCCGGCGAACATGGAGGTAATCATGAATAGTGAATAATATATTAATTGTGTCTTCTAAACAAGAATTTACTTTATAAATTCAATTTTTCACAAACTAAAAGAAGTTGATATGAGAATTGTTACATTAAAAAACAAATTCACATCGTAAATTTACTGATGGCCGACATTTTCCGTAATAAACTTGTTCTGGTTTGGTGGCGTCAACTTTTGATTTGACACCCAGTTTTTCACTGGTACCATAAAGTCATTTATGAACAGACAAACACATCCATATTGTAATGTTTGTTTAGTATTTTATTTTCATCATAATTTTTATTGCATACTTTGTCAATAAAATGTTCATAATTGGTAATTTTTTCGCAAATTTTAATTTAGCACAATGGTGTATCGGAAAGTGATACAACTTGCAGTCACATCAATTTGAAATACGCCATTCTGATCGGCAAATTAAACCTCCCGTGTCTTTGTAGAAGCACACCCATTTCAATGCATAGTTGTATATTTGATGTAAGTCATTTTTAACCAAAGCCCGAACGAGTTCGAGCAAATTTTCAGGGAAAGTGAACAAGTCCTCCCAGATCTAAACTTGTTTCGTTGCCTGCTTAGCATAAAAACCTCTATGGTGAAAGCACTTAATGCTATTAAAAGCCCTATCGGGACAATCAGCAAAACCACGACTATATTTGTGTTCAAGCTGGATGCCTGCACGAAGTGTTCTGTTTTTGGTGTTCGAAGCCGGACTATGTAATTCACAACAAACTTATCGATCCATCTGATTACCCCGCTTGACTCAAGGGACTTAGCTCTTGCTAATAACTTTTCGGATCCCCAGTGAAGAAAGCGAAGTCCATGTCGGTGCTCCACAAATGACTTTTCACTCAGAAACACATTTATATGTCCCTTGGATTTCATATAGAAGAAGAGTTGCTTAGCGTCAAGTTCAGGTAGCATAAGTGCTTTTTTCTTGCAGTCCCTGACGACTTTATAGTTTGTTTTTAATGAAGGGACACTGTTGTTCCTGTAAATTGGGGTTCTTGTATGCTTCAGCAAGTATTTGCTCTGATTTGTGTGGCGCTCTCTCAAAATTCGACGTCCACTCAAGTCAAACTGAACGCCAGAATCTACATAGTTAACTTCCGTCTCGGCATACATGAGTAATTCACTAATAAGTCCGTAGGCTGGATTGTGGGAGCCATTGGCATAGCTTGACGTCATAAATGCCTCATTTGTTTCATGAAGTAACTGGTCAAAACCAAGTCCTTTGAGGGCTTTCGGGACTTTCCATAAAGCAAGTGAGTCTTCAGGCGACAAACTTCCAGCATAAATGATCCTCGTATAAATCTCGAAGCTGTTTGAAACCAACAAAGAAAATTTGTCGAAGGGAATTGGTTGTCGAGGTAAAATAAGCTGTGTAATGTTTTTGTCCTTGTACATATTGCTTAGTACCAGGCAGCTGTACAAATAGCAAATTGCTCCAGCTAATTTTAGCTTAGCAGAACCCTCCCTCCCATGTAGACGTACTAATAGGACCTCCTTGCTCTAAGAAGGCAGCCCACACCCCCATTAAGTTGGTCGTCACTTTCTTCCAATACGATGACCTGACTTCACTTACACGGTGGAGATACGCCAAATACGCACTAAGAACGACCCACGATATTAGATGGCACATCCAAACAGGTGTCTCGTAAATTGATAGAAGAGACCGGGCTGAAATACCCGCTACAGCTGGGTCACCGCAGCTTACAAAGTAGAGCTTGTTTTGATGCAGGTATATTTCGCTGTGATGGTTTTGGCCTGATGGGTATATTGCTAATATTGGATATAGCAACTTGTTGTCTTTACATCGGCAACCAACTTCTTCAGCATTTTCATTTTCCTTTAGGGATCCACATAAATCAAATGTCGAGTACTTTGTCGAGTTCTGCAAGATATCTGTCACGAAAAGAAACTCCAGAGTGTACAAACAGACAAAATTTATTGCCTGAACAATTGCCACTATCATAGAAAATCTCAAGTTTCCCCTATGCCTCATTGAGGCTGAGGGAAACAAGATGCTTTACAGTGAAGGGAGGTTGGCGGCTGGCCGACGG
>JAAXOA010001507.1:0-15738 GCA_036561885.1 Salina celebensis
CACAATATTATTTATTCCAACAGATCCATCGTAAGGTATCCAGCTTGTTGAATCCGGGGCCGCATTCAGCACCTTTGTACCAACGAGTGAAAGGAACATATATATTGCATAAAAACTGTGATACATTTACTTATATTGGCTCACCTCAAACTCCCCACTTCCATGATGTTTACCCTTATACGCCGTATTACAAGTGGGTGATCCATTAAGGTTCCAAACTTTTCCAACTATTAAGTGTTCGTTTACTTTAGTTCTGCATGCATACAAATTCACGTCGCCCTCTTTCCCTGCAGGGCTCCTAAACTGCAAATCGTCCAAGGACTTTGTCCAGTACGTCGTGGTTGCTGCAGCCAGGCTCATGCATATAAAAGAAAAAATAACTTTGACTTTTAACATTGTGTTCATAGAACCCATATTAAATCACACGAAACTAAAATTGTTATTCCAAGAGATGTCCAAGAACTCCTATTAAAAGATTTATGACACGATCAAAGAGCAATTTGTGAATGTGCACAATTTAAACACATTTTGTCTTTATATAATCCCTGTCGATACCGGATATGAGACATGATACCAATATCTGTAGGCCGTAAAAATAGTTTATGTTCACCGGATACTTAATACTTACATACTTGTGACATGTTTTCCAAAGAAAAGGGAAAAGACAACTGATTAAGTGGAATTAAGTATATCTGTTCAGTCCATTCATTCAAGAACATATATATGCCTATATTATTATGAGTTTACTCAGAAGATGACGTTTTGTGGGATTGAGACCCTCCACCAGTGAAGGAAGTTACTACTTCCATTCTACATGATCAGTGTTTACATCATAAGGCATCGTGAAAAACAGGAGCCTCGACTTATTTCTTTTAAAATCAATCAATTAATTATCACAATGTCCTGCATTTGTGAGCACAAAAATAATTTTGCCAATACTTATGTTTCACAGGGTTCACAGGTAGTGAATCCAGTGGCTTTATTGATTTAAATTTAATGTATGAACAGGTCCACTTAATTTCAATAACCAGAAGTTAACATTACCAATCTGATTACAGTTTGGTTGTACATAAAACTTTTACCGTGCTAACGTAACGTAAACTGGTTCTCTATCATCTATATTGAACCAATGCTTTCTATATCGATCTGGTCATCACTATATTTCATCAATAATGTCTCAAGATTTGACAGCTTGGCCTCCATGAACTATAAATATGAATCTCAATGAAAGTGTAGGCGTATAAGTCATGATTGACTTCAGTTTATTAAGTAGCGGAAGCTACTTTATGCGAATGGTGGAACTGTCTGTCTGTCTGTCTGTCCGTCCGTCCGTCCGTCCGTCACGCTCTGTTCCAACGAAACCACTCGACGGATTTTGATGAAATTTGGTACGATTGTTCCTTAGGCAAGTGTGATTGGGGCAAACAAGTTTCAGCGAAATCGGGTAGCTTTTACGATAGTTAATTGCGCAATTAAAGTTAACTATTATGCATTTAAATTGACGAAATTTTTTTATTGGCCATTTCGATAGAGCTTTGTAAACTGACGATTTATGCTTAAAGCACCAGTATCGTATTTCGTCATCTTTACTAGTTAACTGAGCAATTAAATTTAATTAATGCATTATAATTGACGAAAACTTCTATTCGCTATTTCAATTGAACTTATTGAGCTGCAGTTTCTGTCCAATGCTGCCGCTTCCGCTACTTTTCTATATTTCGATTTGCGGTTTATTACTTATAGCCATGACCAAGAATGCTAATGACTATGACTTATGAAATATTTACGATTTTTATTGTTTGCACTTAAATATTATGACTTATTATACATTATCTATAAGTGTCTATCCCCAATCAGAGCTTTATGTGAAAAAAAGTTGCTATATTCATGATTTGCTCTTCCTAACTGAATCCGAATCAGTAGACACTTTACGTGAAGAGAGCTCATCAGTACGAGAGACAAGCCGGATTTCCAGCCAGCAAGCTATATTTATTAATCGCAAGTACTTCAAAATCCTCCTTAACCTCGTGATACGGATGTTTTCCCACCGGACCTTTAAAATTGCAAACTCCATTTAAAAACTTAATTGTGACATGATTGGATGAGTAGAAATGCAGCTTTTATCTTACGAATTTCTACATAACAAGTGTTTGTTTGTGGAACCAGATATCCCGGAATCAGCCAATTTTCAGCAAATGCTCAGCAAACATAAATAATCGTTCTGTTTAGTTGCCCCCCAATAATATTATTTATTCCAACGGCTCCATTGTACGGTATCCAGCTAGTCGTGTCAGGTGAAGCGTTTAACACCTGAGTACAATTTTTAAAACGTCGTTTTATTACGAAAATGTGAACTTGTCATGGGTTAAATCTCACCTCAAACTCCGGGCTTCCAAAATAATCACCCCTGTATGCACAATTGCACCTCGGTGGCAATCCATTGCCTGTCATTAGTTTCCCAACAATTAAGTCTTCGTTAACGGTTATGCGGCATACATGCAAGATTATGTCTTTTTCTTGACCTGCAGGAATTCTATACCGCTCATTATCTAGAGATTTAGACCAGTAAGTTTTGCCCTCAACAGGTAAACCCATAAACAATGTACAGAATGCCACTAAGAACGCCGTCAACTGGACCATTTTTCACGTTACTAATTTTAACTTCCAGCTTTCAAAGCTAAAATTTGCTTGCTTGGAACTGGTGACCAATCAAGCACGGGATAATCGTTCAGAACAGTGATTTCAGTTTTATGAACTGGTCTTGCGATTCAACACCTTATATATAGCAATTTAGAGTCCTGATTGAGTGGTGGTCATGTTGCCATGAACTTGTTTTTTTAAATCGTTTTTTTTCGTTCAAAACAAACTATGCTTGTTTGTATCACACTGTTGTTGCATTTTGTACAAACAAGCTCATATCATCTCGTGACTCTTATCTCATCTGAACAATCTAATTCTATGAAATGTTATGTCAAAACTTTATGCAAGCAACATATTCCATTACTGTTTCAGCGAAACTGGAGAAATTGTCTGAATGAATACATAATCTGTACTTGTAAAGTTTACACTACCACTTCAAGGTGTGAGTCATGCCACATAAAGGTGACAAAGACATCAACTGGTACAACTTCAACTCGTCCTTCATTGAACTCGTCTTCCGACAACACGCTCTCAGTAGGGAACTCATACGCATAACGCACAACTCGTATGATGTTTTAATGCGTACTAAATGAGAGAAAGTTATTCAAAAAAATATGGATAGCTATTCGTACAGTATAACATCGCATTTTAACGTTGATTTCAAGTACTGGCTGTACTATTACGACTAGATCTAGATCAAAATGAAAATTTTCTAACCTTTAATACAACAAAAGTAAAAACTACACTCATTTTAATGTTATCAATGAAATTATAACATACGAGTTTACGTTATACGAAACAAGTTGGGTACAAGTTACGCGTTATACGAGTTAATGAAGACGAGTTACTTATGCATACGAGTTGACGACCGACGAGTTGATTTACCATTTAATGACCAAAAGAAATGCATACAGGAAAAATGAGATGGATTTAAAATAGATTGTGTGGATCGGTACTGAGCTTTTTTAAATATTTATTTGTAGAATTTTGCTTTATAAAGTTTTTACATGTTAGATGATGGATGCTATACGGAAGTAATTCATTAATGCTCAACTTGTGCTAAGTAAGCTTTGTCAGTTTCAGCGAAAGAGTTCTGAGTTCTTGTTTTGATATATTCCAGGCTTTTCAGACACGGGATGTACTAGAAGATGTCTGAATCAGTAGGCTGTAAAAATTCTGTATCTTTACAAAACACATCTTAATTTTACACATTCAACAGTCAATAACAAATAACATTTTAAGCTCAACCTTGGGTTTTATAATTGTGTGCTTGCACAAAATTATATTATAAGTCGTAATAAATATCAAAAGGCGTGTTCCATCCGCATAAACTATATTTAGCTGCTGAATAATGCGATGGCAGATTCTCAAGTTGTCATGTTTCCTGGAAATGTGACAAATTTGGGGAAGTAAGTGGGGTGTCATTCGGCCACCTGAGTTTTAACATATTAAAAACTTACGTATTCTGACCACAATGCCGGTATTTTTTTTTTTCAGTTAGTTAGTTCTGTTATCTTATATAAATATCTACTTGACTTGGCAGTCATTAACAATCCCAACTTTATCCAAATCGAACACACACAAACGTTCTACTTTCAATTTTAGTCTTTTTCACCTATCCCCATGCTGCTGACACTACTCAATACGAGAGGCAAGCCTAATTTGGATTCAGCAAGCTATATTTATTTATAACGAGTACTTCAAAGTCATCTTTCACCTCATGATACGGATGTTTTCCCTCCGGACCTTCAGATACAATATTCCGAAAAAAATCATGACATGGGATTTCATTAAAATGTATTCAAGTATAGGATAAACTATCTTACGGATTTCTACATGGCATGTGTTCATTTGTGGAACAAGATATCCTGGAATTAACCAATTTTCAGCAAATGCTCGGCATACATAAATTATTGAACGGTTTAGTTGTCCTCCTATGATATTATTGATTCCAACAGCTCCAGTGTACGGTATCCAGCTTGTTGTGTCCGGGGAAGAGTTTAGCACCTAAAAACCATTAGAGGTAAACATATTGCAACAACTTTTTTCGTAAAAAATAATCGCAAAATACACGCATTATATTTGGATAAGATCTTACTTCAAACTCCAGGCTTCCAAAATATTCACCTCTGTATGCAGAATTGCAAATCGGAGAGCCTTTGTGTGTCCATACTTTCCCAACAATTAAGTCTTCGTTGACCTTTAAACGGCATGCATGCAAGATTGTGCCTCTTTCTTGACCTGCAGGGATTCTGTATTGGGATGTATCTACAGACTTAGACCAGTAAGTTTTGCCTTCAATAGACCTTGTAAAACACATTATACAAGAGGCTACTAAGATCGTTTTCAAAGCACGGTGAAACATTTCTACGTTATGAATTACAATTTACAGCTGTTAAAAGGAGTAAATTATAATTTTGGGAGTGGAAGCAAGAAAGAAGGAAATTTGACTTATGTCGACTGAAGTGGGCTTTAGATTCGACCGTCTTATATATACTGTGATTGTGAGTGATGATTAGTTTATTAAGAATCACCAGTGGTGCCATTTTTCTATGAAGAGTATGCATGACCGTATTTTGTTATCTTATTTTCATTTTATTTGTATTTGTTTGTTTGTTTTCAATATCTTTTCTGACCTATTATAATTGTTACTCCGGGAAATATCATGTCAAAACAGAATTCAATGAAGGTAGTTGATTACTTTTCAACGAAATTGGAGAAGTTACCTGAATCTACATAAATAATCTTTATTCGTAACGATTTCGGAGGATATACCGGAACAAAAAAAGGATTAAACGGATTACCTAAAACAGCATTGGCCCATTTCAGACGAAGTAATGTTCCTTAGTAAGTTTGGAATGAAGTTTGAATCCATGATAATTACCCATATCTGCTTCTACAATACGGATCTCCGTAAATCCATGTAACACAAAACCCTAAACAACAGTCACTGTCCAGTTTGCATCGGCATGAAGGCCCTTTGCAGCATTCACGTTCATTCTGACTGTCCTCATGTGCTTCCGACTGTTACGCCCGTTCACCGGAAATGTCACTTTACGAAAATCGTTAGGAGTCGTAACTTGATCGAATTCAAAGATTTTTATTTATTTATGTAACAATAAAAATTGTCGGTGGAGCTGTTCTGTACCTGACCAACCTCTTCCGGATCATATTTGGTGGATCAACGGGACAGACGAAGGAATTAGGTCCTTCCCCTTCAGGAGAAGGCTGTGGTATTCCATCTGGGATTCTACCGGGGCCTCGATAGTATGCATAACACTCTATATTAAAATGTTTCAAAAGAATATACCGTGCCTCAGTTCAAGGTTTACCAACTTTCACCACAAGTCTTGAGGTCACAAGGAGGATCCGATAAAAATACAACTTTAGCGATTCATAACAATCAGCATGATTTTTGCGTACCAGCTCTACCAAAAATCACGACTAATTAAAATGTATCAGTGATCCCACACGCGAGACAAATGGCTACTGGTTAATTGGCGTCTCCACCGACTTAAAGTCATTACCCTGTTATGTTAGGCATTATATAGTGTATTGACTAGTCAATAATGATCGATACTATCATTGGAGTAAAAGTGAAATGGGTATTGCCATTGCCATTAAGTAATACAATAATGAAACAAATGAATGAGTAAGAAGAAACGTTAATGTTTATACTAGATTCAGAGGTTAGATAAAATGCAGCCATGCAAGATGTAAACTACGAATATTGGTCTTCAAATAAGCCCATATATATTAAGCATCAACTGTCATCCTTTTTTGCCACGTAAACCCCAGTTACACAACAAGGAAACGTAAAATACCATTCTCCCGGCGGTGTAAAATAAAGCGATAGAAAGAACAAACCACACTTTGTCTTTTCACTGACGACAGTTGTTGCAAAATAAGGAAAACAGTGAGAGAGACCTCAATCAAACTGGAGTCAAGATCATTTCTACCAATGAACCAATTAACGACATTCTTAAACTTTATTTCAACTACCAAAGAAGAATCCTGAGGTCACAATATGGGTAGAGAGCACATCGGTTAATTAATGTATTGTTTCTGAAGATATACTTGTTGAAGCAACGTTTGGAACAACGGGAGTCCAGCGTAGGTCATTCCCAATTTCTCAGTAGTACAGACAGGTTGGATTTCCCGTGAGCAAACCGAATTTATTTACAGCAAGCACTTCAAAGTCCTCGGTCACCTCGTGGTAAGGATGCATATCCGGAACAGAACCTGGTCAATTTTCAACGTATTCTGTATCAAATGTCAATTGTGGGATCTACTACTAAAATGATTATTGCCTTACGAATTTCCACATAGCAGGTTTTGGTTTGTGGAACGAAATATCCTGGCACCAACCAATTCGCTGCAAATGCTCTACAAACGTAAATCACGCTTCGGTTTAGCTGACCACCCACAATATTATTTATTCCAATAGATCCATCGTAAGGTATCCAGCTTGTTGAATCCGGAGCAGCATTCAGAACCTTTGTACCAATAAGTGAAACGATTAATGGAACTGTAATACATTTACCTTAATTTACTCACCTCAAAATCGCCACTTCCATGATGTTTACCCTTATACGCCGTATTACAAGTGGGTGAGCCATTAAGGTTCCAAACTTTTCCAACTATTAAGTCTTCGTTTACTTTAGTTCTGCATGCGTACAAATTCACGCCGCCCTCTTTCCCTGCAGGGCTCCTAAACTGCAAATCGTCCAAGGACTTTGTCCAGTAAGTCGTGGTTGCTGCAGCGAGGCTCATGCACAAAAAAGGAAAGAAAACTTTGAGTTTCAACATTTTGTGCATAGACACCATATTAAATCACACCAAACTAAAATTATGGGGTTCCAAAAGATGACAAGAGCTGGTATCACAAGACTTATGACACGATCAAACGGCAGTATGTGAATGTGCACAATTTCGACGCATTTTGTCTTTTATATAATCCCTATATATAGGTCCATTGTGGCAGAGTAATTGAGTGAATATTTGTCAAGACACCGGATATGAGACATGATTTCAATGTCTGTAGGCCGTAAAAATAGTTTTTGCTCACTGGATACTTAATACTTAAATACTTGTGACATATTTTCCAAAGAAAAGGGAAAAGAGAACTGATTAAGTGGAATTAAGTATATCTGTTCAGTCCATTCATTCAGGAATATTCATAAATTTTTTTACTCTGAAGATTACCTTTGCTGGGATTGAGACTCTCCGCAAATGAAGGAAATTGCTGCTTCCATTGTACATGGTCAGTGTTTACATCATAAGCCATCGTAAAAAAATCTTCCGCCGATTTTTGCTTATAAAATCCATCAATTAATTTTCATAATGTCCGACATTTGTGAGCATAAAAATAATTTATGCAATACTTCTGTTTGAAAGGGTTCAGTAATGAATCCTGTGAATTAATTGGTAATCAACACTTTATGTTTAGCACAAATTTAAAATATGATCAGTTCCACGTAATTCGTATAACCAGTTGCCATTACCAATCTGATCTTAGATTTGTTTAAACATATCACGATTGATAACATCTTCACCGTGTAGCACAACTGATTCTCTATCATATCGTATAGAACCAATGCTTTCTAATTCCATCTGGTCTTTACTATCTCTCATCAATCAATGTCTCAAGATTTGACAGTGGGTATTTTAGTACATCAATTTCCCAGGCAACACTGATTTTAAATTCATCAAATGCTTTCAGAATTGATGACAAGCAAGTTATATTTACATGCCAGTGGCTTTGTCTACGATATCAATTTTATTCTTGTTCTTGACACTTCAATGTCAGATGTAACAAGATTGATTAATTTAGCCTAGTAATCCAATTAGTCTTATCTTTCCAAAAACGCATTTCATTATTTGTACAATAACCAATTAACCATGGTCACTAGAATAAGCGAATTGAATCCATCATTCAGCTGTCAACTGAATTACAAATGTTATCACTGTGATTGCAGATATATGTACTTTAATATCTCACTAGATCAGTTAATCTCATAGGGGTTTTCCACCAAATGCCTGGAAAACTGTATAAAATCCCAAAGTCCATTCCACTTTTGCACATTTGTAAAAACACATCCACCATGGGTATCCTCAAGACCTTCTTTCTGCTAAGCAGTTTATCTGCAGTTGCTTTGGCAACTAAGTTTACTGCTGAACAAGAGGCTTACTTTAAAGCCCACAACATTAAAACTAAAGTTGCTGATTTGACACCTCTTGATAGATACCTCCACGAGCTGCACTATCCTCATATTAACCTCCATGAAATTGCGGCTCGTGAGCAAGGATCTAATTATACCACCAACAGTGGATTCGTCACTAACAGTCTTATCGACTTCCCCCAACTCATGTTACTTTTGAAGTCAACTGGACAAGAAGAAGTTCCGTTTCCTCGTTACAGATATGAAACCGGGTGGTACTATTGCTTCATGGGCTACTGCAGCGGCTACCATGACATCTACGATATGAAGTACGTAATCATTACACGTTTCTGTTAAGTTACAGATAATTCAAATCAATTTTGTTGGTTCGCTAATTCAAATTTCCATGCAATACAGGAATGGAGTGATTCGGAACTTGGTCCCAGCCAAGACTTCCGGTGGAGTCACAAACGGCACGGTATTCTGGATAAGCTATCATGGAGGTCACATGGAAATTCAGTGTCCTGAGTGTACCCTGGACCACACTGATCTTCGTCAAGACCCACCGAATGATAGCGATCGATATTTTAGAAGAAATTTCACAATGGCTGCCAAAAACATTTCAGTGTTGACGACATTCGAATTACAGAAAAATACCACTGGGCTACTTATGGACAAGCTGGAAATTACTTTGGTTGTAGAAGACTACTCAAGAAGATATCAGAATGCGACTCATACTATGCCAGGAGGTGAGCAGGAGGAAACTGGGGAACTTGTTTATGATTCTAATGAGTTCATTTCAAGATGGGAAGACGAAGAGGAAGAATTTGAAGATTATCTCCAGCAATATATTAACTGCTTTTTTGTAAGGATTTTATAAAACATTATTCCTGCAAGGTTAGAATTTCTAATTTTTTTTCAGATAAACATATTGATCCATTTTGTAATTGTTTAGAGTGACGGTAAATTGGGCGAAGATTGTCAGTACTGGTTGAGCAATCCATTTGTGCATATATCCATGGGTCAAGTATTCCATGGCCTTGGCTTGATGGCAATGACCAACCAACAGCCTGATAACTACTCAGGCTCAACTTGTATTACTGACATTTTTCCAAATGGACAGGCATCTGATGAAATTGAGCTTATCAACAAAATTCTCTTCAAATATGCCACACAAGTGATGCAGACAGTACGAGTTATCGCCGAGTTTTTAGATATGTGGGAAGAACCACTATATTATCCAGTCCTAATGCCCTTCAGATATAGCTTTGGCTGTGTTAGAGAAGAGTGTTCTGAAGATGGATCAAGTTGTAACATGATTCAAGATGAAATCGCCGCTGGGTATGATTTAAGACAAAATGTTGATTTAAGATAAAATGTTGGGTTTTATTGAAAGTTTACACTTATGAATTATGAATTAGAACTAACATCGAAGATGAAGAGGACTACGAAACTGCAGCTGTTATCAGTGGGTTTGATTCGAATTTGGCATTGGTCAAGTTTACAGAGAACGCCGTTTCTTACATCTACACATCTCAGAACTTCCGGTTCGTAGCTGGAGATTTTTACCGAAAGAAAACCAACCTTAATACAACAGCCGAAGATCACTTTACTGGATTGGAACTAGCAATAATTGACTCAAATGTTGCCGTTGAATCCAATTTTGATTTTGTTGGAGGGAAATTTGTAGTCTCCAACTTTTCGGTTGACTTATATCTTGGTGACGTTTTTATGAAGATTAATAACGTCACTCATTACGAAAATGGCGTCTGGACTGAAATGCCAGCAATCGAAAAGCATGTTGGGGCAAAAGTAATGGAGCTATGGAAAATGAAGGATCAAAGTGGGCGCACACTTCGAGAACGGTACAGTAGTTTGTTAGAAGATAAAATCAACCAAGTACTGGTAAGAAAATGCGCGGTTATATAATTTTGTAACTATCTTCTTTTACCAGCAAGTGCCAGACACTTAATCTAACTTTTTTTGTTTAATAGAACGGAACAATGCGACTTTGAGAACCCGATCGAAAAAATTAAGTTATTTGCCCTAAATAGGCATTTAAACTAACATTTATCCTGCATCAAAAAATTAACAAATAAATACATACAAATTTACATAATCGAATTAAATTAAGCTCCGGTCCACTTTTACAAAAGAGCCCTTAACTCATGTTTAAAACCATGTGAATAGAAAGTTTTCAACTATGACTCTTCCCACAGACTCACTCCACTAAATTATGATTGAATTTGTTCATTCATATAGTGAAACTACCAAAAGTCCATTCGTTCTCATTAAAAGAGTAGTTTATGAGAAATATTGTATTATCCTGATGCAGAACACCCTTACATTAACCTATTAAAGCGCAACCTAGTGCCCTCCACAACCTCATAAAATTGTTGCCCTGAACCCAGATTGCACAACTCCAAACTGTATATCCGTCACATAAAATTATGTAAATCAGTCAGCATCATCATACAGGATATCACTGACATAAGAATGAAAAGAAGATAGAATCTCCATGGCGTTATCTTTTATGTGATTGAATAGCAAATTGACTTGTTATCAATGCTCAGAGTCGTAAGCCAATTTGGATTCTTTCTGTGTCTTTTTGAAAGGCCCAGAAGCATGTTCAAAACCGTATGCTTTGAAGCTTCTATCACAGTTATTTTTAAAAAAATATCCCATACAACGGTACCACAGGAAATCGTGCATTCGTTTCTACAACAGCGGTAGTTCTCAGCGAGGTTCTCAGCAGAGGCTTTTGATGTTATCGATTGTAATGCTAATTCAACAGTGTGATAAGTATATGTTTACCTTGGCAGCGATACAGCTGTTTGCTGAGTGATAACATCAACCTGGTGCTGGTTACCTACACTTCAGTACAAATTATGGATCTGTGTTGCAATCATGCAGGTGATTTAAATTTGATTGTTTTTCATAATAGAACTTTAGGAATATCATCCACAATTATACTGCAACAATGCATTGTGTCAGTTCAGTCCCCAATACCATGAAATTAGGATAGGACTCCGTGTTTTGTGATAAACTCCAAAAAATAGGCATTTTCCCAACATACTCCAATGGTGTGTGCATCAGACCCAGTAAAAAAGCAATCAAGCATGCGACCGAGGGTGTACGCTTTTGGGGTCCTCTGAAGGTGATTGAAGAATATCACTGTAGCATATTTAATCATAATCCGAATTTATTTTTGGTTGCTATTCTGATATTTAGGGTTGTAATATGAAAAGGTATCATCAAAGTATCTTTGTGCAATAACTGCTGTGTTAGCCAACTTAGCGTAGACGTAGCAAACAAAACATGTTTTACAATCGACGTGATCAAGGATTAAAACAACTTTTGGGTAGCAGCTTAAGTTTATCTTTGTGTTTGTAAAGGAATATTTTAACCTTAAAGCTGTTTGACGACTTGGATGGACACAATAAATTGTTTGTCAGTCGAAATGTCTTGTGAAATTCCTTACAATCCAGGTTTATTTATAAATTTAACTAACTATTATGAATTTACAAATCGTTGCATGTATCTACACACCGCATAATGATACATATATGCTATGGTGCATTAAAGTGAACCAGTGCAAAAGTAACTTCTTCAGTTAATCTTACCAAGTAACGAAAACATACAGGAAAAGAAAGACATGAATGTGTAAAAAGTACCTAAAGGCTATGTTGGAGTGAAAAGTGTTGAATACAATATGGACCATTGTCCACACCATTGTAGCATTCAATATTTTTACTGACGCCATTCCACGTTTGTCCTCCTTCAGCACAACAACAGTTTGAATTTGTGTTGGCAAAAAGTTCAAAAATAATATCCGAACCAATGGTGCTCTCCCTTCTCTCTTCAGATAAAGTGAAAAAGCTTGGTTTCTTAGTCCAGGTATACCTAACTAGGATCTTTGAGAAATTTTGAGAAACTTTAAAATTGGGAAGCTAATTTCAAAGAAGATGGCTGGATTTCCTTGCAGTATTTGCAACCACGTTCTCAAATCCAAGGCTTCCTTGAGAGATCATGCTGCCACGCACTCGACGGAGCGACCATTCAAATGTAGCTACTGTCCAATCATATTCAAAACCAAGGGAAATGCCCGTCATCACGAAAACATTCACACTCTGAAAAGCACCGTTACTTGCAACATTTGCGGACGTTTATTTCTAAGAAGAGCTGGCCTCAAAAATCATATGCTAAAACATAACATGAGACGCCGTTTGGTTGTGTGTTTTGTGATAGGAAGTGTCGGACACTACAACAATTACACAAACATTTACAAGTTCATACAAAGGAACGGCCGTATTTCTGCCACTTATGCCCCCTGTCAACAACCTGCTTGTATACATTAAAGGGCCATCTAAAGTCCCATCGTAAGAAGGAGCTAGGAATAAAGAAAATTATTATTAACAAAATCAGCCGGTCCAATGATTGCGTCTTCTGTGGAAAAGTGTATAGCTTTTGCAGCCAGCTATTACAGCATCTTCTCTCACACCTTTCTGAGAGGCCACATTTGTGTGTTCGATGTAATCACGAATTTTTGACGAGATCAGAGTTGGAAGCTCATTTGAAAAGGCATGGAACAGGAGAAAAACAGGTCTCAAAGCCATTTCCATGCGGTTTATGTGCATATAGTAGCTGGACAAAAAATGGTCTTGAGAATCATTCTCGTGGTCATACGCGGGAACGGGCGTTCAAGTGTGGCACATGTGAGAAAACTTTTATTCACAAAGCCAGTTTAATTATGCACAGGCGTAAACATTCAGTAGACGTATCTGTGTATGAAAAGACTTGCAATGAATGTGATCAAGTGTTTGCCAACGGAAATGCTTTGTATCGCCACAAAAGAGCTCACCATGCAACAAAGCCAGAGCAATGTTTAATTTGCGAGAAACGGTTTGTTACGCGGTCAGCTTTAGCAAGTCATATGGTAATTCACACAGGGGAAAAAAGTGAAAAGTGTAAATATTGCGGAAAAAAGTTTAATAGTTCTGCTACAAGATCTTCTCACGAGCTGAATCATCTTGGAGAGAAACGGTTTCAGTGCCGAACATGTAACAAACGGTTTTTTCGTTCAACCCATCTAAAAACTCACGAAAGAACTCATACTGGTGAGAAGCCTTACTTGTGCGTATTTTGTCCGAAAACTTTTGGAAACAGTACATCTCAACGATTTCACATACTGAGGCATATTAACGAACAATCACATTTTTGTCGGTTGTGTCCGGCTGAGTTCTTTTCCACTAAAGTGCTTCAAACCCATATTTCTTCGTATCATCGACGAAGACATCGGACATAATCTCATCGGCGACATTTCGTAAGGTTGTTATTACCTATTTTAACTGCACACACAGGTCAATGTGATTGGTTAAATCTCTGTAATCGTTTCGATTCTGGTGCTGTAATAGAAGTGAAGTGTGGACATTCATAATATTTGCCAGGGCCTGGCCCGAGTAGTTAAAGCTAGTGGTTAATACTTTTTTTGTGCTAAACTATGTATTTATACAAATGTACTTGCCTTTTACTTGTAAAATATATTTAGGAATTCTGTTTTCGTTTATCATTATTTATTACGAATGACATAGAAGGAGACAATAACTATTTCTTCTATATGAACAAGTGTAGTTAATTTATTTTTTGAAATTTTCGTAATACATAGTACATCATCATACATACTCATAGTATTCATAATAAAATACATAAATAAACTCAGGCCAAGGGCTGTTGCCCTAATTGAATGCATTCCAATATGTAGATACGAGTTTTTGGCTTTCACTCTTCTTCAAGATCACCTAGCATGGTAGCATGAAATACTTTTCATTTAACCACAATTGCTTTTGGAAAACTACGTACATGAAACTTGTTAGTCGTTTCAGTAAAACTTTTGTTGCATAGGTTTGGATGGTGAAGTTAATACAGTGCGTGAAATGAGAAATCAGCATTTTTTGGTTAATGTGTGTCAGAAGTCCCGAAGTTTGTTCATGCAATTCATGTTGAATAAATATGCCCATCTCTCAGTATCTCAAGATATGGCATGGAATTTGAGAGATTGATGAAAATGTCAAAGCGATTTGTTAGATACACTAGGCAGCATGATATTACACCGGTAAGCCGTGTTTTGACCAATGATCGATGACAGCTAAAATAAGCGAATAGAATCCATCACTCCGCTGTCAAGTGCATTATTACAAATGTTATCACTTTGATTCCAAATTTATGCATGTAAATATTCCAATAGATTAATTAAGCGCATTGGGTTTTCAAATTATGGTTTCCCTTATCTTTCCACCAAATGCCTGGAGAACTGTATAAAATCACGAAGTCCTTTCAACTTTTGTACATTTGTAAAAAATACATCCACCATGGGTATCCACAAGACTTTCTTTGTGCTTAGCAGCTTAGCTGCAGTAACATTGGCAACTCAGTTTACTGCCGAACAGGAAGCTTTCTTTAAAGCCCACAACATTAAAACTAGAGTAGCTGACATGACACCTCTCGATAGATACCTCCACGAGCTGAATTACCCTCACATAAACCTTGACGAAATTGCGGCCCGCGAGCAAGGAAGTAATTATACAACCAACAGTGGATTTGTCACTTACAACCTTGTTGATTTTCCCCAGCTCATTTTACTTCTGAAGTCGTCTGGCCTGAAAGAAATCCCATTTCCAAATTACCAATATGAAACAGGATGGTACTTTTGCTACTTGGGCTACTGCAGTGGTTATCTTGACATCTACAACATGAGGTACGTATCCATTGCATCTTTTTTAATTCACAATATATTATATCAATTGATTTTGCGTGTAAATAAATCCAAATTTAAATGCAATACAGGAACGGAGTGATTCGCAACTTTGTCCCAGCGAAGGCTACAGGAGGAGTCACAAATGGCACCATATTCTGGATAAATTACCATGGTGGTCATGCG
>JAAXOA010001508.1:0-15737 GCA_036561885.1 Salina celebensis
TTGAAATGTTTACATACACAAAATAAATTCGGACCTGCGTATAGGAACAAGCCCGATATGAACAATCTAGCTATAAGCAAACGAAATTGTTGCCCGTTTAGGTGTATACATGACTTATCGGTTTTATAAGAAACTCTCTCTAAAACCACCCAGTGTGAGGGAAATTTTCAGCTGTGTTTATAGGCAGGTTTGACTACTCGGATTGTTCTTAATATGCACACCCCTTTATGGTATTGTATTTTTAAAGGGTCATATCCGAAGGCACGGGTCGTAATATAATAGTGTAGACTGGGCCGAAACAGAGCTTATATAGTCAAACCTGTCTATAAGAGCACCGAATCCGATTAATAATGTATAAACGCTACAAACAAACCAAATAGTAGGCTGTTAGCCAGATTGTTCCCACAAGGCAAGTCACTACACGTAGATTTGACTGTATTTACCAATAAAAGACCTTATATCAATCTCATATGTGACATCATTTGTGCGAAGCCCCCTATGGCGTATATTTTGATGTACCTTTATCTCGAAGTAAAAATACAACACGTAATTACTGTACAAACCCCATATATTTTTTCTGTTTACATTCAATACATGACGTCATTTGTTTATGTCACAATTGGACGCCGTTAAAAGTAGCTCCCGGATACTCCAAAAAAAACTTTTTCTGCAAAGTAACCCTCCATTTTTTATTATTTTTGGAGGAGTTTCTTCCCTGGAGGAAATGATTTCGTCTCCAACAAGAAAACTTTTTTTATCTTGTCATTTGACCAACTTTCTGATGCTTATCTTTGTCGATAAGCATCTCTCCTTACAAAAAAAACCATATCCATCTATTGTTTGGCTGATTGAGTAACTTTCTTGATAGAAATATCTCCCACTTAATTACAAAGCTTCATAATTTTTCCTTTAATTAAGACAGACTAATTACCCTCGTAACTTTTTCTTTTATCTTATCCCCAACACAACACTATTTTTTACGCAACTAAATATTTTATTTTTTTGCATAAGATTTTCAGGGCCATCATCTCTTGTTCTACTTCATTATCCATTGATTATCCATTGCTACATAGTTTTTAACAATGTAGCTGGTAAAAACGTGTCCCTTTCCCTTTGTTAACGCGAGTTTCCTTTAGTGTTAAGATAGGCTGACCAAACGTCCACATCGCAAACATTGGTGGTTTAAGAACAAAATTTTCATTTTTTAGCGAAAATTTAATTTTTTTAATTTGCTGAAAAGACGCAATATTTTTTTTTAAACCTGGAAGAAAGGACTAAAGATTTTTATTTATATTTTCTTTTTCTCCCGTCTGTTTTTATTTTGTATGGGTTAAAAAAAGGCGCTCTGGTATAAAAGAATGGACGCCATTTCATTTGCTAATATCAGGTTGCAAAACTACTGTCCTATGGAAGAAAGGACGGATGGTATGCCTGTAATAAAACAATATTCTAAAGGATGGAATATGGTATTAGGGTGCTATTGAATTTTGAACTTGGTGTGTTTCGGTGAAAACCCTCCCCCAAATTTCATCCCCCGGAGATAGAGGAGCCTATATTCTTATTCATGGGGCGTTTATGTGTTATTTTGAACGACATTAAAATAGTTAAAGTTTCTTTTAATTGATTTTCTTACAACGAGATTTTCTTTTAAAACTAGTCATACAGTACAAAATATTCCTTTTGCATATATGTGATGTTCTAAATATGAAGATGTTTTTATAAAAAGTCTTATTTTTTTGCACGCAGCCCAGCGCATGAAGGTGACAGATTTTTCTATACGATTAATGTGGCTGACACCTCAGCTGTCAAAGATTAATTGGTTTGATTTCATGTTTTTTTTCTCTCTTGATATTCACCTCTGACAAGTTCTGATAACCATCTTGTCTTGCTCAACAAGGTAAAAACTTGTCTTGATTTATGGCAAACTCACAACTTGTTGCAGGAAATTAGAAAATATAAAAAATTTTTTTTTCAATTTCCCTGTATATTTTTTGCCGATGACAAAAACAGAATACCCGGTGTACTCTAATTTCCCACAGGAGTGTTTTCAAAAAACATATTTATTACGACGACATCACCATTAAATGTCCCGTTTGCATCGTAAAACCATAGCCTCAAGGCAGCCATAAAATATATAAATAGAATAGCAAATAGTGCTGGGATTAGAAAACAAAACTATGACTAAACACGGTTCGCCAAAAACCGATAACCGATGGGCTAAGCAACTAGTGCCGGGGTTGTTAAAAAGGAAACGAAGATTTAAAACTGTTTTAAGAACGGTTTTCGCCAAAACCCATAAACGATGTGCTTAGCAACTAGTGCTGGAGTTCATAAAACGAAACTAGGATTTAACGCGGTTCAAAAACGGTTTCCGCCAAAGTTAGTGCTGGGATTCATAATATGAAACTATGATTAATCAAGACTTTTACCAAAAACTGAAAACGGTTGGCTTAGCACCTAGTGATGGGGCTTATTAATAGAACCCAAGATTGCTACATTTTTGCTTGTGTTTTTGAAATTCAAAACGATTGCTAATAAATATCTTGTAATTGCTAATAAACAAACCGTAATAAATATGCGTTAATTTGCAGTTGAAATCAAATTCTGTTATAATCATGTTTAAACAAATCCCAGCCCCACATAGTCACAATAAATTGCATAAAATATAAATATTCTGTATGTATCGAAATGATTCCAACAATAAACAATTACAGGTACAAATTGAACTAGTAATTAAAAAGTAACGACACACGTTTCAGTTTTACTCCAATTGTTTGTTTTCTTATGTAACACCAATTCTCTATTTTGATAAGATATTCAAATCAACCAAATTATGAAAAAAACATGAGCACATGCAAAAACAACACAAAAGAAAAAACTCCCACAGGACTCCACGTTAATTAATAAACTAATTAAATAATTAGCTCTAAGTTGTGACATCAAGGCTTATCAAAATATTCCTTTGGGTTTCAATGAAATGCATACAACCTGCATATGAACATGTTCTTATTAAAAGTTTCATTTAAAAAAATCCTGACTATAAGAACTAAGAACTTATTGTTATCATATGGCTTTATGCAAAAGTACACCTGGATAAAAGGACCTGTTCTTATAAAGAAGTTTCCGAAATCACTCAAATAGCGCAAATCGCTGGGTACAAGAATCAATTCTTATGAATAGGAACCATGCAAAATATACCTGACTATAAGAACCTGCTCTTATTTTTTAAAAATAATTGAAAAGTTATTCCTGGCTATAAGAAGTTATTGTTATGAAGTTCCATGAAAAATGCACCCCGTTATAAGAACCTATTGTAACAAATAAGGCCCATTCAGGTGCCTGCCTATAATGTTACTTACATGTAATTTTATCATGCCTTACATGTTCCTATGGAGAATATTCAAGAAACAATATTCCATACAGCCGGGTGCGACCGATCTTGGTGAAATATTATAAGAAAATTACCAAATCTGTCTATAATCACCTACTTTTATTCAATGCGGCCTAATTCGACCGATCTTAATGAAATATTTATAAAAAATGACAAAATCGGCCTATAATCACCTGTTTTTAAAGGAACATTCTTAGCTATGATTCCATGAATGTTTAAAGAAATTACAATAACATCTTCCCAATCAAGGTACTTGACATTTTCCAGAGATTCCTTATAGAGAATGAATTTGAAAAGATTTTTTTATTCTCTTACGCATCGCTTGTTCCATTGTTGTGTGTACACGTGTCCAGGAGATTTCTGTTTGCACTTCACTTGGATGTTTTTAAAGAGAACCTCTTCAAATGAAAATCTTATTAAATTCTTAAGACGTTCAGAAACAAGACACTTCACTTTACATGTTTTCTTCAAACAGAGAGCTTCGAGATATGCGTTCCTCACTCGCTCACAGTCACAGACACACTGACGGGGTTTTTTGTCAATCCACCTGCTAGCACGCTTGCCGCATCGGCCCAAAAAATATCTAAAGCAGAGACGCTGCTTCTGCTGCATTCTAACTTTTTCCCACGCTGCGTAACGGATTGTTTCCTGAGGGAGACAACGCGAATGATGTGACGCAGTACTGAGATTTTTTTGCAAAATAAAAGCTTTTAAGGTTATAAAGACGCAGACTAAAGCTGCAGAGAAAGTAAGAAGCTTATTGCGAATAAACCTTAGCATTGCGATGTAAAGCTCTCCAATGATACCTTACATTACGGGGTCCAAAGCTTTGACTTTTGACCGCAGCACCCTGTGGATAAAAATTGTCTAGAAAACATGACATCTAACCCTGCTCTATACGGACTTTCCAATGATATGTCACATGCCGGGTCAAAATGAAAAACAAAAAAGGCTGAGTCTTGATCCGGGCGTAATAAATTCAATCCTGGAGAGCTCGTTTGAAAACTACTATGTGACCTGTACACTAAAAAACCGTTTAAACTTTGGGCGCCCATTAATTTTAAAAATGGTTGTCGCGTGTTAACCTCATAAACTCTGGGGGCTGCCGGTGATAATTTGCTTGTCAGGCAGATTGCACAATTTGTAGGCATGGCCGACTTTTACTAGATGCATACGATACGTTTCGCATCGTCACCCAATTATACGTGACGTTGTTTGCGGAAAGCCCCTAAAAAGGTTCCTTTTTCGAATATGATTAGGTCACAACTACTGACATGGTTACGTGTCTTATCGGAGCAGTAAAGTAACTATTTATTTGTGTAGATAACCTTGGCAAAAATGAATCCACGCCGCGCCCCGAGGCTGGTTAAGTTTAATGGTTTGTACATATCACGGAAAATATAACAAAAACCGAGGATTTTCTACCTGTAAAGAATAATAAATACCCGCCCACTTTCTCTTCCAGGAAGTTCCTTGTTATGATAATCGAAGAAGGTTTCTTATTGATTTTCTTCCTTTCAACAAAAACCGTAGGATTTTCTTCAGGGACAATGTAGACCAAACACAAACAAATTTGTTTGCATACCACAAAAACCAATCGTAATCTACGAACACCCCCGAAAACATGGCTACGATAAATTCTTACCTGCAAATCCAACGTAATCTATGAACGCCCCCTAGAAATATTAAAAGTTAAAATTAAATGGTGCCCAATTAAAAATGGTGTACCATCAATTCCTATAACTTGAGAAGGTATAACAAGTAAATCGTACATTTAAAATAGTATAATTCGTTATAATGTATAACACGTCAAAAGTATAATATCTGATAAGGTATAGTACGTAAAATGTATAATCTAAATAAACAAACGCGTAAAAAACAGGGTTAATCAATTATTAATCAGAATGAATCTGGACCCCAGCTTTGAATCAAGCTCAAACCATGCCAACTACTAATTACGTGTTATACTTTTTTAACATAGTATACCTGAATTCTACGCGTTATACCTTACTGGCAGCGGCAACACCATTTGACTGCGTATAATTTACATGTGTTTACACACAATAATAAAAAAACCGTGATTTTTCCCATCTCGCACGACCACTTGCCTGATTATACGTTTTCATGTTGTACGCTTTAATACACAACAATAAAACCGTGCTTCTTCCTCAACTTCCACGACCATTTGACTTCTTATACATTTTCAAGTTATAACGTTGTACAAAAAAAAACAATGGTTTTTTTCTCAACTTGTTTGGTAGTGACAACATCGATGTTTTTGGCTGTGTGGGCGCGATTAATTGACAGGGTTCTACTCCTTCTCTTTTAATTAATCTCTATGGTCATCCATGTGACAGGTGAGAACACCCCACCAAACAAATGACACCTGTCGCCCAAAACAAAAAGTCGGCGTTGTTTCAAACCAGTCATAAAAAATATTCTCACACATCCCGCTTTTTTTAGTAGTGCAGGTCACCACCTCCCATATATTATATTTTTCGAGCTTATCTTAAAAGGAGTGATACACTTGAGGAGACTTATCGACTTCCTCAAGCCATAAATCGTCTTTCAAATGTTCTTATTTTATCCGTCGCTAATGTGTCATTTATCACAACTGAGCTTTGTTAGAATATTATTTATAGATGACAAGGTGCTACCATCCGACACCAGACGCTTTCCCTGTGAACTTTGACATTTGCCGTTTTGCTTCGAAAATTAACGGGGAAACTTTCAAATGAGGTAAAATAAGATAAAAAGAAAAAAACAAGAGGTATATTATACTATAAGCGAGCATACATAAAGAACGTTACGGGGTTACATAAGGTGGGTCCACAAACAATTCATAGAAATTCAATAGGTCCTGCACAAACAAATGGTGACTTAGAGCATACACGGGTCACGATGCACACGCAAATTGCAGTCGGACCTGCCTGGCCTCCCATTAAAACCATCCATAAAAACAGCTATTTGTGAACTGACTGCAAAATAGGGACGTAGGAACAGATTTTCAGCAGACATTGACCCCAGGGCCTTCGCCAGGCCCTGCTAGCCCCTGCATTGCAGGGGGGGGCGGGCCACAATAAGTAAAATAGGGGGCCGGGACAAAACGAGAAAAAATGAAAACAACAGTAATTGTAATGATGATGCGATGAGTTACATATTTCCAACTGTTAGCGATATTACATATTTTAAACCAAAAATGCCATAAAAACCCCTACGACATCAGATTTCAGTCCGTTTTCAACAACCTAATAAGCTGATAATTCGACAATTATTTTAAGTTTATACATTTTATAAGACAAGCATGTTATTTAAGCACGTCAAGCAACCAGATATCATACGTACACTGTATCGCATTGCATACTTTAGGTCCTTAACCGAACAAACGGCACGATGAAGCAAGTTTAGCTAATTAATTTCAAACCTCGTATAAAAGGGCCCGAACAGGAGTCAAAAATTTGCAATACTAACGATCACGGTAATCGAATCAGCAATGGTAACAATTGCGTACGTAAGGTTAAGGTTAGCTTTCATGGAAGGCCGGGATTTCATATTATGCAGGGGGCTGGGACTCCGCTAGCGAAGGCACTGATTAACCCACCGCCCAGTACTCATCGTGATGTACTTTATGGATGTTCCCTTAGGTAGGTTTGACTGAATATACCTAAAAAAAAACGCGAAAATGGCCGATTTTGCTTATAGACAGCTTGTTCTTATAGGGTATGTTCCTAAACACACGTCCGGCTGTATTTTTTTTTTTTTTTGTAACGGCTAATTTTATTCATTAGTGACAAGTGAGAGCGGCGAGGAAGTGATGTACAGCAAAATACACTTAATAAAATGACAATTAATAATTATTAAACAAATAAAGATAAATTGTTCACTGATGACATTTATTGTTGTCATGCGTGGGTGGCAAAAAATATACTGTTCTTATTCTTGATTGACAAGTTAATCGAGAGTTGAGCTTTGCTTGTTTTTACAAAGGGGATTTTTTTAGATGAAACAAAAAAATGTCATAGTTTTCACATAGATGACTAGATAAAATGAAACTACATTGTGGGAAATATGCAAAGTAAATTTTTTTAGTCAAACAAATTTGTTAGTGACCATTGAACAAAGTAATCAATGTGTGTAAAGTTGTTGGCAGTTTTGTTATGTTTTGTAGAAAACTGATTGATTTTTTGTTACATTCTCATGAAGAAAATAGAAGAGGCCGTCAAACTTCTATTACAGCGTCGGCTTTAAATGGAGGATGATAGCATCAATTATAGCCCCCACTATTTATAGGCACAAACGGGAGCTGTTTTAGGTACTAAAACGAAACTTCACATTTCACATTATAAGGTTGGCATTTNATAGCCCCCACTATTTATAGGCACAAACGGGAGCTGTTTTAGGTACTAAAACGAAACTTCACATTTCACATTATAAGGTTGGCATTTATTCTACCAAATAACCAAGGTGTGTCTTTATCCCAGAAAAAACTCGTCGAGTCAAACTCTACCAAGGACGTCACCGTTACAACCTACATTTTCCATCTCTAAACCTACATGTTAAACCTACATTTTCCATATCTAAACCTTTTCCAGGTTCAAATCTACTTTTTCATTTTTTTCCAGGTTAAAACCTACTTTGTCCGTTTTCGCCCTTTTTCAGGTTTAAAGCTTCTTATTACTTGTTTTACCGTTTTCCTTTCTTCAGCATCACATTTTGCTAATAACAAAGTATTTCTTTGTTTCTAGTATTTCCAGTACATTAGGTCTATATTATCAAATAAATACAACCTTTTTTTAATGAATTCGGCCTATAAATGAATTTCAAAATAACATACTATACAATAATTGTAGACTTTACGGTATTTGTAGATGACTACCTGATAAACTGAAGCTCATTATGGATTTATAGCGTGAAAAAAGGGTTTTTCAAATGAGTAGCAATTTGTAAGCAGGGGAGATAAAGACGTGCTTGCAAAAAGCACACAGTAAAACAAAAGAAGTATTTTTGTTTGGAAGGTCGTTGTGTGCAATCTTGCGAGTTGATTTGTAGTGCAGGTCAACTCTAAGTGGGTACGAGATTGTGAGAAAGTTATCTTAAAAGCAGTTTTTCTGATATTTGAGACGCTTATCGCTTTTCCCGTCGTAAAATTGTCGTGGTAAAACAACGCCGCTCTCTTATCTGCAAAATATATATAAACGGTCATTGTGAAGGATCAAAAATGAATTGTGAGCACAGAAAAGTCAGCATTTTGTGAAGCGAACAAAGGCGATTTGGGTGCTATCTGGTGGACACGATTGATAATAAGGCTGAAAATGAACAAAGACAAACAGTAAAAGTGTGACTACTAAAGAGATACGCTGGGGATGGGAAGTATTTTCTTGGGAGAAGAAGATTCATGAAAACAGTTAACTCTGATGAATATGATTTGGAATCATTGATAGGCATGCCATCCATCCTTTCTTTTGGAGGACAGTCCTTTCTTTTCGAACTCAAATTGGCTAAGAAAAGGCCACCTTTTGCGGATCTTTTTCGTTTTCTTTTTTATGCTAAATACATATTTTTTTTTACTAAAATGTCGATTTTTGTCTGTCAAACGGGTAAATCTTCCTAAGGAAACATTATCTTAACAGTTTTGTAGAATTGTGCTTTTATTTAGCTAGTTGTATGCTGTGGTTTTAGTGATTTTTCTGAGTTTCGAATTGAATTCCTACTCCTATTGGAATTCTATTTTGCACAATTGTTTTCGTATATTATGGGGAAGAAGTCCATTGAGACAGCCAAAATCGGCTAAGCAAACCCCACGCCGTCGCCCAAGCATGCCCTGAAAGTTGCTGTAGCCTATACTACCATGGCAGTTGCCGTCGCATGCGTCTCAACGAGTTTTGGATAAACAATATGCATGCACAATATCCGCAAAATCGGAAACCATAGTAGGAAGGGATGATCCATAAAGTACGTCACGGTGGTTGAAAGTTTGGTTGCTTGTGTAACGGCCCGAAAAAAAAAGAGGAGGGAAGTGAGATCTCTATCAGACGATGGGACGGACAGTCAGCTGAGAGGACCGAGCCCAACAGACCTCCAGACGAGCCCCCACGGCTGGCAGAGACGACCCAACGACGGCGGCCGTGTGGACCCCGACAGGCGACGAGCCAGCGATCGGAGGCCGCTCGGTTTGCTCAGTTTAAAGACGAGTTTTCCTTGGAAGTCGCCAAACTAGCGGTTTCGGTTGTCAACAAAAAGGTGCCACGGGGTTTCAGCGTCTTTGTACTCGGCGGGGGTAGAGCGTTTGTAAAACGTCTTCGCGCTGGTGGCCATCAAGTCAACGCCAGCTTGGAGCTGGTCAAGATCTTCGTACTCATTCATTTTAATTTTTTCCTGTATACGGATCATGTCGATGGGATTAGAGACGACTCCTGGCGCCGTTTGGGGAACGCAGATGAAAGGCCCTCTGAGGACGGTCCGTCTTCTTTCTTGTGCTTGCGGATGATGTCGTACAACTGCTGGCATTGCTCAATCTGCAATTAAAACAAAAAGTAACACCGTTAAGTTAAAAAGGATAAGTTTCTTAAGCCTGTGAAACCAATTTTTTCGCGGGCTGGTTGCTAGTTAATTTTGTGAAATTTCGCATAAGGGGATTTTGTTTAAATCTACTTCATATTTTATTGTGTACACCACACGGAAAATAACGATAACTTTTGAATCAGTATATCAATATCCGTGATTGAGCCAAAATATGAAAGCTCAAAGATTTGGCTTCAAAAGTTAGTGACCAGATTTTTATTTTTAGTGAAAATTTCGGAGCAATTTTAGATTAGGTTTGGACACTTCCGTTTTGATATATTAAATGCACTACGCTGAGTGCTATATCACGTGAGTTTAGGCAACGATGACAATAAGTGTTACTCCGTTAATTGTTGATTAATTCCCTGGATCTTCAATTGGCTCCACTTTAGTAGTCCGTTTCCGCTTCGCTTCCGGTTGATAGTCAAGATCCATACTGCCGGCGTTATATTCCTGGCTGGCGACAGTCAGAGGACATTCATGTGCGACGTCTTTTGGAGGTTGCAGACGCTGACAACATTTACTCCGGGATGACCAACCGCTCAAATCTTTTCACGATAGTAGCTTCAAAATCAAAATTCTTTTACGTCTTTGTCTCTAAAACAAACTTTGCATAAATAGGTCAAAAAGCGAAGAAGCCTCAGCATGAATGCAAAAGCAACCTTCAGCATGATAAATTCGAATGCCAATGTGTTTTTGTATTCCTCTATTCGAGTTTGTTGAAGCCATTTTGTTTGTTTATTTTCCGACATCCGTCAATTCCAATCGAGATATTCTTTTGGCGACAACTTCCGGTTATTTATACTTGGAGAAAACCGTACCAGATTTCTCATATTACCCCGTCGTCCTCTTCGCTTGAACTGTTTGTGCTGCAGGTTGTTCGCCAAGTTAAAAAGGATGTGTTTATTTTTGCTCGCTGTGTTTTGAGACACCACCTCAGCTGTGTTTTTACAGAGATGGTGGGCCGAAAAAATAGTGCATTTTTTTGTGGAACCATTTTAACAAAATAAAAAAAGTAGTGTGTTTCAAGTGAAGTGGTGATGTGGCAAATTAAAAAGAACAATTAAAGTGTAATAAAAATAAGGTAGTATAGTGTGCTATTTTTGGGACTATCCAATGGCGTTGGGACACCAGTGACAAAAAAAAATACAAACAGGAGAAAGGTTAAGAAGAAACAAGTGAGTGAGAATAAATTAAAACTTTTATGTGAACAGTTAAAGTTAAGTTAGGGTAGTTGTTTAAAAAATAAATAATTGTGAGAGGATGGTTGGGTGCCAGGTCCCGGCGAACTGATACTCTGCCAGACGACCGGCGTTTGAGTGAAGTTCTAAGGGCCTGAGACAAGGCCTGTCGGCCGTTGTTATTTTGCGGTTAAAATTGATGTTTTGTCGTGTTTCCGCGGTCTGGTCGAGGTTATTTTTGGTTGATAGGGACCGGGACCAGGGCCCTGATGGGGTCGTTAGACTCAAACGAAATTTTGCACTAATGACTAATATTTTGTTTATTTTGATTTGATTTTTAGCCTTTCACAATGGGGGTGAAAATGTCCAAGATTTGGATGTCGATGGGGGTCGGAGGAGCGGCGACCTTCATAATCTATTCTTATTGGAACATGGAGAAGCCCGTTCGGAAGAGGAGTGAGTAGACAACCATTCAAATTTGTTTAAAGTTTAAAGAAAGATTTTAATTATTTTTTTACGTGTGATTTTTATTTTGTTATTTTAGCGCCTATTCTGGGACTTCGTAATTGTGGGAATACGTGTTTCCTGAATGCCATTTTGCAGGCCCTCGCCTCATGCCGGTATATGCTGGGTTGGTTAAGTGAAAAGGATGAGGAATGCAACGACCACGAAAGACCCGTGCAGGCCTTGGAGTCTTATCAAAGTGTCAGTTATCCATTGATTGCTGCTATGTTTAGAGCAATTTTAAGTGAGTTTTTTTTATTATTTTCATTTGGCAGTAATCGCCATAAAGATAGTTATTGTGGTTTATTTGCAAATGGCGTTTTCAACGGCGGAATTCAGCTGATTTTTTATAATATAACACACACACACCGTCAATTTCAGCTTATGAAATTTATAAATTTGTTGAAGTTAATGTGAATTTCGGAGTAGAGCACTAAACCATTAAATCCGGTTCTCCGCCAACTATAAAATTTGTAATTTGACGTTATTTTTAAATTTTGATGATAATTTGTTTTTTTTTTTTTTTTTTGTTCAAAACGTCCAACAATGTGTTTTAAAGTACTTAGTCTAATTTAATTACTGAAGTTAATGGTCAACCTTTTCCCAACGATTAAATATCAATTAAAGTACAATAGCTAAAGCTGGTAGTGAAAACGCCATAATTCGCATGGAAACCGCCAAAACTAACTTTCTAGAAGCAACTGAAAGTATTTTGTTTACGGGTTTGCTTGTTATGAGTATTTTTGTTTATTGATTTTTATTTTTGCAGTAATGAACAGAGAAATTGACGTGGACGACTGGAAATATTCTGGCAAAGTACCTGGCGACGTTTTAGGCGGTCTGAGGGCCAACGGCCACCGCCTCGGCTTTCAACAAGAGCAAGACGCGTACGAAGTCTTTATGATGATTGGAATGGCGCTGAATCACGAGGTGGAGCTATCCGTGCGGAGGAAGCAGGTGGGATCCATGGGAGCCCTGACTGATGGACGGCCTTATCCCGAGGAGGAACACGACTGGCTGGACAGAGACCATGGAATCGCGTCTCCAGACTCAGAGCAGCAAGGGGACGGGGACTGGGCGGTTATCGAGAAACAAGGCAGGTTCAGGGTCAACGATAGGATCTATTCGAAACGCCTTGTGGAGAAGTCGATGACATACAAAAGCTCGCCAAACTCGCCCCTCAGATGTTTACTCTTTTCACAAATGCAGTGTTTGGTTTGCATGAAAAAGGTATGTTTTCCACGACTTGTTCAATTTGAATTATTAAGAGACTTTTAAATACAAAAGTTTTCATCTTCCGGTTTAGTTTTTTTTTGTATCCAAAAAGAAAACAAAAAATTCGTAAAACTCCGCCTAAAATATGCTACCGAGTCTTTTCTGAAAAACAGAACTGATGAGCTACAAGAATTTTTTTTTCAATAATTTGGCTAATTGGTGATAATCGTTTTTTGTGAATTAAAAATTGAAGAATACGGAATTCATAATAACCAAATAGCAAGTTGTGTGTGCAAATTTTCAGTGTTTTTTTAAGGAAAAAATGTTGTTTTCAAAAAGAAAAATTAAACCGAGCGTAGATGTGAACTTTTAAAGACAAAAGTAAGTAATTTTAGGGAAATAGTTTCATACTTTGCTTGTCGTTTGCAAAAAAATAGGCAGTACTATGCTGAACATTTTTTTTTTGTGGCTTTTGCTAAAATTTGCAGTTATTGTTTTTATAATGTTCACTGTTTGTTCAATTGTTGTAGACGAGTGTGAGACTGGAAGCCACGGATTCCCTGACTCTGACCCTGCCTCCTTTGGACGGTTCTGGAGCGGCGATAAGTATCCATGACTTACTTGAGGGCTTCATGAAGCCCACTTTGGTGCACAACGTGGACTGCGACTCGTGCACGAGGAAAGGAGTCCACGACCCGATTCTACAGACCTGTGGGGGCAAAGTGAAAAGTACCTTTTTCAAGTACAATTACATGGCTAAGGTGAGCAAATGAAATAAAGATAGTATTATGAAGGTGTATTTTTATATGTCTCAGTTTACCCCAGATTTTGTTGCAAATTTTAGCTCCCGCATACACTGTGCATTCACATTCCCCGGTGTACCTGGGGCCCTTTTGGAATGCTCAAGAGAACGGACTACATCGCCTTCCCGGAGCGAATCAACCTCGGCTTACTTCAGCGCCTCTACGATCCCAACGAGACTTCGTCGCTCGAAGAATCTCCAGACAAGTCCAGCGCCGACTGTAACCTGCGGAGATTTCGAAACTCAGAGTACCACCTGACTTCGGTCATTTGTCATGTGGGGATTACAGTGGAAACAGGACATTTCGTTACTTACAGGCGGCTGGACTCAAAAGAAAATCCCAACGAGTCCAAGTAAGAACATTTGTGAAGGTCCCACGTTATTTGTGAACAGACCGAAAAATCAGGGCTTTGGAGTGACATTTCAATCAGGCGCAGGGAAAGACCCATGGTTAACCAAGAGGATCTAGCCCCACAGACCTACGGCTGAATCCCGCCGGCTGCTGTGTCTCACCCTCCATTCTCCTGGCCTGCTCTCTCCGGCCGCTTCGCCTGCGAGCCTCCGGTTGCTAGCTTGTCGCCTGTCGGGGTCTACCCGGCCGCCGTCGAGGTTCTTTTGTCTCCTGTGGGGCTCGGTCCTCTAGGCTGACCAGTGTCCCTTCCGGCATCTGATGGAGACCTACCACCAAGCTCTCATTTTTCGGGCCGTTCACAGATAACCCACCTTTCAACTTCCAAGCCCCATGGTGTACACACATCGTTTTAAATTTCTAACACGAGGCGAATTGCAACATTGTAACATGTTTTGTTTCGCTAGTTGTGTTGGTAGTTTAAAAATTGTTCTTCTTATGTATGATTATTAACTGTTTATTGTGTTGATTTGCAGGTGGTACTACACATCTGACGATTTAGTCTACCAAGTCCCCTTCCAAGTTGTCCAGAAGGACGAACGCGTACATGTTGTTTTACGAGAAAACTTACACGGCCCTCCTCTAAACTCCCTCCACCTCTAGACTCGTCTCAGTAGCAACTAAAATAGTTCTTTTAAACTTTATGGGTGCGTCAACGAATGACGAGAATTAAAGCGGCAGGATTCGTCCTTCGGTAGCCTGAACACGTTAAGTGAACTTTGTTAACATCAGGTTTTACTCGGCAAATTGACAACGGGGCGAATTGACGCGCTCAGGCAGGGGACGCCAGCAAGTGATAACCGTTAAATTTGAAGAAACGCCAGTTTATCCAACGTTAATTATGAATGCTCCCTTCCCCAGAAATTTATGTTGGCATTGGTACCTGCAAATTTCGTTCTGAATCGCGTCAGATTTTTAATTCAAATTTGTATCATTGTCAAATAGACTGTTGAAAATAGTTTATATTTACAGGGGACGCTTTACTCGTTTAATTAATTGCGCTACCGAGAATATAATATTTATTTTAAAACCTGTAATTTTATTTGTGATAATTTACCACCAAATCTAAAAAGCTTTCTTTTAAAGTCAACAAATTTCTTGTAGTTTGGTAAAGAAAAGTTGTAAGTTTATTTAAGGAACTGATGGAAACATGAAAAAAGGCTGAATTTTCTTGAACGAAAAAAACATGTGTGACTTTTTACTGCGAGCAAATTTGTAACCGAAAATTTTCTAAGAGCAAATTTGATATATGATATATGCAAAATGAAATGAATTGATTTGGTACAGTTTGTAAAAATTCCAACAATTTTTTTTTTCGATAAAAAAATCATAACTGCATTACTGCATTAAATTAGCATTAAAAATGTAGACAGATAAAAATGTAGAAAGTGACGTGCTCTTCAAATGTTCCAATAAAAAGAGTTTTTCAATACGCCAATTTCTTTGACCTTGGGTGCTTAATTTATAATTGCGACACAAATTTGATCAAACAAAAGACTTGCTACAAGGACAAGATTCAAAGCACTTCTGCACTATGTTTTAGAAACTTTATTTTTTTGTTGAATATTTTTGTATGTGTGAATTTCAATCATGTCTAATTTTAAGATTAATTTAATTAAACAAATTTGCTTAGTTCTAGCAGCTAGTAAATTTGTAGTAGGAGCTATAGAGGAG
>JAAXOA010001509.1:0-15735 GCA_036561885.1 Salina celebensis
GGTTTGAAGGGAATGTTGAAAATCTGTCTAGTGGTCCAATTATGGCATTAGTCTTGTCAGGGCCAAGCGCGGTTCGTCACTGGGTGTCACTCATTGGACCATATACCTGGGAGGAGCGTTTACAAAACCAGTCATGTCTACGATATATCTATGGAACTAAAGGCAATGATTTCAAAAACGCTGTTCATGGATCTGCTGGCCCAGAAGATGCAGTTAGAGAATTGCACTTTTTCTTCCCAGAACGTAAGCCATCGTAACATTTTTTCCTATACATATTCCGATATAATTAGCAGGGGAATCTGACATGGACAAATTGACAAGCATTATTTATATTCAGCCATGAATAGGTTTTCTTGATTTCAAAATCATTAATTTTGAGGGACACAATGCTGCTTTGTACAATACGGATACGTTCAGGGGTTGAGTCTAAAAATCAGGTTTCATAGGGAGTGGAATTGAATTACGAAAATTGCTCTATAATTTTTCATTTGTTCAAACAAAGTTACCCTTGAAGACTAAATGTCATTCACGGTCTAAAACCAAGGTTTATAGACAATAGGATTGAGGTTTTTGCTTGCAGTATAGCAGCATAAATAATCAATAACATGTCATAGATAAATATTTGGCTTTACTTGTCGCATTTTCACCTACAAAGCTTTTACCAGCATACTAACATACCTTTGATAAATAGATTTAGTTAGGGAGCTTGTCAAGCGTTTCGCTTTATGTATCCCAAATGGCGTGCCCTACTCTTTTGTTAGGACATGACTTGAAATCTTGTTTTAGTTAGAGTATAAAATATTGAAGCGTGCACATTTGCTGCATACATCGTGGATTATTGATTTACACTTCGTACATATTTGATGCGTGTTTTTTGTTAAACAGTAATTGTGGAACCGACCATCGCTACCAACTTGGCTGCTCATTATCTAGACCAAAATGTCCATCCTGTGCTCACCGTGGGCTTGTCCAAACTTGTCAGAGAAAAACCTGAAGATCCTGTGATTTGGTTGGCTGACTGGCTTATGGCAAACAACCCAAATAAACCGAAAGAACAAGGCACTGGCGTACCTGAAAAGTGTCATCAATGAAGTTTCGATTTTTACCTTTGGACTTATTTGTTCCAAGTATTGCAATACAAAAATAAATATTCTATGTCATATAAATCTTAAATTGAAAAAATTATATTTTGTACCATAATTTAGCGTATCTTCACACTTGAAATAACTTGGCTGCTCATTATCTAGACCAAAATGTCCATCCTGTGCTCACCGTGGGCTTGTCCAAACTTGTCAGAGAAAAACCTGAAGATCCTGTGATTTGGTTGGCCGACTGGCTTATGGCAAACAACCCTAATAAACCGAAAGAACAAGGCACTGGCGTACCTGAAAAGTGTCATCAATGAAGTTTCGATTTTTATACCTTTGGACTTATTTGTTCCAAGTACTGCAATACAAAAATGAATATTCTATGTCATATATAAATCTTAAATTGAAAAAATTATATTTTGTACCATAATTTAGCGTATCTTCACACTTGAAATAAAATATTTCCTATGGATTGTTTGCTACTGATGGATGCAACTGGACTGAAGTAGCCACTCAAATTGAACGTTGTAAAAAAACTGATCTACTAAACATCTAAACACTTATAATAATCAACATTTATTGGTCGTTTATTGGCAATAAAAGTTAGTTGGAAAGACATTAAAGAGAAATTGCAATAACGTCTAAGCGAATCGTTATTTCCGCAAATTGCTATATTGAATTGTGCACGCATAGCATTAGTTATGGACTGAACTCTGAATGAATGTAGGCTTACCACCGTTACATTTCACGCCAAGAAAGCCCACAACGTATTGGTTTCCAGAGCCATCTTGCTAGGCATGCATAAGAGCTTATCGTTTCTAGCATTTCTTGAAGTTTTTCCCGGTAAGAATGGAAGACGTCGCTGTGCTAATTGTCTGGCTGATGCTATGAAGAGAACGGTTTTTGGGTGTTAGATATTTCTGCTGCTTGAAAAACGCTCAGCGCTAGAAAACACATAAGACTTCCATACAAATTACCAATGAAAGGATATCTTAAACAGTCGTTTTAATAAAATGTCGATTGTGTTGTTCATGTTCAGATACATGGAACAATTAACCGATTTCCCGTATTCTGCGAATTATAAAACTGATATGTTTACTCAAAGCGATTCACATCACTGAGATTTGGCTTATGTTGAACACATGGAATCTTTCAAAGAAACACTTGCGACGTATTTAGATCAAGACTAATGGACATTCACACGACCGAAAATTGTTCGTTATGTGAACCAACCATGAACAAAAGCTACAGCCTCACCTGTGATATTTTTTTCCACTGTTTGCCTTGCACCGTTTTTGAAATTATGCATTGTCCATTCATTAAATTCAATTTAGATTAAACAGTCTGATCCAAAGGGTCTACTTGCAATCCTCCCAAAGCACAGCATATCAGCATTCTAGAAGCAGTATCAAAAAAACAAGGAAAACAATTGTCTCTTGATCGATAAAAATAAAGTAATTTCAAAGATAAGAAACTTCTTTGTTTTCAGAGGAAAGGTAAATCTTTCAATATAAAACTCAAATGCTTTTCTTTTCACAACATAATTTTTTTCACTCATTCCGAGCACTAAGGCTTTCATTCAAATTCATCCTTCACTTGTCCATCCCACCCAGCAGAAAAAAGGTACATTATGATATGATGTTATGATGATCTGAACTGCATTAAGCAGTCCCGTCCGCGCAGCACATGTGGTTGTGAGACAACTCATATGAATGTCTTTCCCAATACAATCCAAACTTGACTTTTTTACCAACACATGGTTTCTCCTCTTATGCGTAAGGGTAAAAAAAAGCCATGTACGCGTTCCTTATGAGTTTTACGAGTTACTTAGCATAATATGCTTATGAAAAGCTCGAAACAGTGTTTATTTTGTTCGAGCGATTACATGCACAAAACAACATCCTTTTCTTCTGTTCGTAATGTGGCCAGAAATAAGCTATTCATTGTACATCCACATCACCCATTTGATGCTTTCAAACAATTAAGTGAATTTAGTATTAAGGGAGACACTCGCTTTGAGACAGAAAAATCCCCTTCCTTTTTACAACTCCTTGCCACCCGAGAAAAAAAAATCTCTGTTCTTAGTTCAACTAATGTTTTCTTGAAAGACCATGTGCACTTCTGAGAAGATCTTTGCATGGAACAGAGAAGCCTTCGTTTCCTATAGCGTTCAGAAACACTTTCTATTAGAAAGACTCAGAGCGTTTGAGTCAGTCTTGGTTTCGCTGCCAAGAAAGCCACAACTTATCCCTTTCAAAACGACAAACTCGAAAAATCTGATTCCATATAGAATAGTAGTAGAAACCCGGATTGGGAAATGTTTCATTTGTTTGCGTAAACTCTATCAGCAGTTTTTTGCTCTGACACAAACAGATTTCAGAACAACGATAATGACTCATGTGCTTTGAACAGTTTATGGGAACTTTTTTGCTCGTTGCCTTTTGACATGGGAAATTTGCATGCGGCATACCTGCATTGATAAGAACGATAATTTGTCAAAGTGTGCATTTGTTAGTTGACATTGATTGTACTACGGACGATTATACAGTGTTGTTTTGTGCAATTGTTTGCTGTTATATGTATGAAAACATAACGACTAAACTGTTATAGTGTACTGAGTGTAAGGAACCAGGACCAGGATATTTATCAAAGTGTATCGTTTAAAGTTGTTTTGTTGCATGAATGTTAATAAGCAAAACGTGCAACAGTTGTAACCAGTAAAAGTCCCCGCGTGAATCAACCAACCGATGTGGTTGTCATAAGCAAGATAAGCCCGAGGACCGCATAAGCCAGAAAGATGCCTATTGTACAGGGTAAGTTGCACAACTATTTTTGTTTTGCTTGTCATGTGCCCAGGAAAGTGTTCATAATAAAACTCAACATTGCATACGTGAGGTTTACTCCCTAGGCATATCCAAATCAAACGACATTTCCAGTGATCCATTTACCACGTAACTTTTTTATCAAATCTGGAAATAGTTCAGGTCAAGCATTGAGTTTTTTTACTATTTGGTAAACACAACTAAATAGAGTACTTTCATTTAATTTTACAGGCTTGTAGTAAAAGTTATCCTTGAATTCTGCCCCGTAATGATACGATTTGGTAATTTTGTTGTGAATCCTTTTCATATATGAAATCTTTAACCTTTAGTCTGCTAAAGACTGGCGCTCATAAAACAAGCATGTTTTGATAACAATTAACCTTTACACTTTTCTTCATATTCCCTGTTACTTCTTTCTGTGTACTAATCATTTGCTATGAAGGATTTTGTTTTGCGGGATTGTCCATCAACAGTATAAGATCATGTAACATCAGATTTGATCGAAGTCTGCATGGATTTAAAACTTAGATGAAGCTCATAATGCACATACGAGATATTAAACTAATGAACAGGACGAAGTGTAGATATGTAAATCAGTTTATTATCCATCATAAAGAATGTAATTGAGTACTAAAAACCTGTCTACATGTCCAAAATATTGATTTATAATTATTATAAATGCGTAATGGTATGTTACAAGACAGTTCAAAGCTAAACAAGGCGCACGGTTCTTTAGCATCCAGTTTTCATCTTGAATTTCCAGAGTTTTTCATCTAGTTTTGTTTTTTTATTTTACTTTAGAGAATCCAACTTACTTCAGTAACAAAAGCGGTTCTGTTACCGCATATAGTTCACGTTCTTCTCAACAACCAAGATGTGGAGTCAACTCGTACGGGGCAAGACGGAAAAACTCCGTGACCTCTTTTGAGGGTACGGAAGACAGTGAAATGGAAACATTTCTGAGTAGTTATGAGAGCAGCAATGGGTACACAGATACAGAAGCTAAAGTATCGCTTCCACCCATAAACGGGAAAAAATCTTTGCGGAAAGGAAAGGGATCAATTGAATCTTGCCATAAAACAAATAATAACAATGTGTTGCTCTCAGAGGGCAATTCAAGAGATAATTCGGTTAAAACTAACTCTAATATGATAATTGATTCATCGTTTACCAATAAATATTCTATTGAAAATGCTCAACAAGTGAATAAATCGGGAATGAGCAGCTTGACAAGACTTGGCCAGTTGTTTAAGAAGTCAAAATCAAAAGCTTCAGTTGGGAGTGAGAGCCATGCGAGTACGATAGAGTCAAGTGGGATCGGGTCCCCAACGTGTACTCCAGACTCATCTTTATCAATTTATACAAATTCTCTTGACGGGGATTCACAGTCGTCTACCAACTCTAATCAAATTTCTCCAGGTTATCTCGAGGGAGCAAAAGAGGATAAACTTTGTTCTACATATACATTCGACGATTGTGGCATTTACGCTGCAAATATGTACTACAATGTAGGAGAACCCTCAGTATTCACAATTTACCATCAGCACAACAATGGAAGTAGTAATAGTGCCAATAATGGAAAACCAGTGTTGGCATCAGTCAAACGAAGAAGTGGTACTGGTCGGGCATACTCTGTTGGAGCCGTTTCGGATCAAGACAGTGAGCTTGTAGACTGTGTTCAAACTTATTACAACAACACGACATTTTCAACCTTTCCTAACCCAAAAAGATGTTCAGTGGCTTCTGCCGCGTCGACGACGACATCATCAGTTATCCCTGTTCCAATACCTCCGTTCAATAATGAGAGTTCGGATAATGTGTCTCCGCGAAGGACAACAGGATTTCATCCAATTCAACAAGACGGAGATGGCTATTTGAAACCTAATGAACCTCGTAACTTGAGGAATCCTAAAAATTTGTACATTAACGATTCTATAATTGAAAAAGCAGAACGGGCAAGTGCACCAAGTTCATGTTGACGTGCACACTCCAACATCAAGCTCATTAAAATGTGCAGTTAATCAAACCGGAAATTGTTTGCCCTTTTCGGAAACAACAGCTCAAAACAGTATGAGCTTCAATTCATCTGCTGCCAGCATCAGTACAAACAACAGCAACAGATACCATTTCGACTCATCAAGCTCAGCCACATCAGCGGCAACAACTCTTGTGGTTGGAGGAAGTAATAATTTTCTTTGTGAACTTCCGGACGATGATACTACCGATGACGCAAGAGGATCAAGAAAGGGTAGAAATGGTCCGTTACCTGTTTACATGAATAGATCCTACTTTGGCTCTAATTCTCTTTTACCCAGTACAACCCTAACTTCAACTAATACTTCGACAGATTCGCATAACTCTCGCCAGCGCCAGCAAAGAATTCCATCCATGTCTGTGGCAGCCGACTGCGAACCGTACTGCTCCCTGTGTGCATCATCTATTACGGGCTCCCCAAGGCGNGAACCGTACTGCTCCCTGTGTGCATCATCTATTACGGGCTCCCCAAGGCGTAAGTTATTTAAAATCTTGTTTCCGTTTTAGTCTTATCTCATCTTTTCAAATACCAAAGGCTTTTTTATTCCAAAGAGAAAATGCAGGTCTGTTTATTCTGCCATTTGTTATTACAATCTGGTGACGATGATGATGAGTCATCAACAATTTTGTATACAAAACAGACTCTAAAATGAGCAAGCCGATCATCACGTCAATATAGTCATTTCATATATTAATTACGGGCATCCGAAATCGGTCTGTACTCTGCAATACAATTTTTTTAGTGTGCGTGCCATAAAACTTATCAGACCAAGTAATAAGAATTCTTCTTTTCTGTATAAACATTCTTTTCTTCCTAGAAACATTCATTCAAGGAGTACGTCAAATAAGCTATTTCATAAAATGATACGTGTTGACTGGCAGCTAATATGCAAACCTTGTGGCATTTTGCCAAAAATCAAAGTTTATCGTGGTAACATCAATATATTCAATATCACCTAAACATTTGCATGAATTTCAATGATCAGTCTGGCCAATTTAGTACCCGACAATTTCACTTTCTCTTGAATCACGAAAATATGATAAAACTGCGGATTGAGATTGTGCCTGACTCGCTAGCAGGGACTGACACTGAAGCTTGTTTGACTTGGGCGAAAGTTAATCGTAAGAAATCCAAAATTCCGAATGTATTTATGCAGGGATAATTTCAATGATTTCAACATAATATACACTACTGAAATTGAAACACTTATGAGAAGCGATGTTTGTCACATGTCAACCATACATCTTGCAAACACTGCGTCGTATGAGTCGGGATTTTATGTATGCTCTTTGATCCACTCTGATGACATCTGAAAGGGGAAAGGGTCGGTTGGTTGCTTGTTTGTCTTTCAATCAAAATCTTTCCATAGTACGCTATAAATATCTTGGCCGGATCTCGATTTGGTGCTGGTCATACACAAAAAAGCATATAATGCTATAATATGATTAGATTAGATATATTCCTTTAACCGAAGACTCGATGAAGGCTATACATACACCAATTTTTGTTTACATTCATCTAAATACTGTTCTAACTCTAACTATTTGGGTTAAAACATTTGCCAGCGGTTGTGATATAACTATGTTGCATAATACTCCAGAACGGGTCACCTAAACCATAAAGTACTCCCAATATACTTGAAGGCTGCTTTCGTTTTTCATAGAAGAAGCTCATAGCGAGCTCTATATCAATACCCAATACATTCTGAAATCTGATCCTGCATGAAGAAGTCGTAACTGGAGAAGGATACCTGCTTCAGCTATTAACAAAAAACTTCGAACTGACGACAGTTGCTTCGTTTTTTAAACTCATATTTTGAACTGTGTGGGTGGATACGGAATCAAATGTTTTAAAAAATCTTACTTAAGGTCTTCTTTTTTTCTACCCCTTTAATTTGGCTAGTAGCACTTCATAAGGCATATGGACTTCATACCCAAGCTTGCTTTTTTTTATCACGAAGTGTCATCACCATCATTCATCGCTTCGGTTTAAGTGTCTATCTGTATTAGGGCATTTCTTGGAAACGTGTGGTCCGTTCCTGTTTGTTTACAAAATTATTCTCGCCTGGTTCCACTACTAAAGACATAACATTTGGCAGTGTACATGTTTTATATGTTTTATATACTGGGAATTCTACCTAATTCCAAATCGCAAGTGAGCATCTTCTTCTTGTTGTTAATTCTTCAGTCGGAGGATATGAAAGGGAGCTCACCTACACAATATAATATTAGTAGCAGTCACTTTACGGGTTATCATTCTAAGCACAACTCTATGACAGTTAATAAAGGCTTGAAGACAAAGAGGAAGTGTATAAAAAACTTAGACTTGAGTTCAGTTTGTATGGTTGTCATATTTGAGAGGTTGACGTTGAATGATCGTTACAAATGAAAACACAAGATAAGATACGCACGGCTTTAGCTGACGAGTTTTTTAGCTGCGTCAAGAAAACACAATAAGTATGCCAGATTGCTATAACCGAAAATCTGGCTAACATCCTTTGATTATCTACGTCAGTTTCGAAAGAGTCCAGAAATGTCTCTCAACTATGAATAAAATACCTCGGATTTAACATCCATGTACAGAGGGGAGTAAAAAAGTCAACAGAATGGTAATTCAAAATTTTCTCCAAAATACAAACAGATAAACAACTATAGAACATTTTCATTCCTATTATACGCATCCCAAGAAGCATTTGGTTTTACCTTGGTTGATATGAAGGGAACGGAAAAATTCAAAACACAAAGTGAATAATAAAAAAAGATGTTGAACACATGGGCTAGCAAAAGGGCACGCGTTCATGACGAATCGACGGTTGAGCACCAAAAGGAGTATTAAAAACGACTGACAATATTACATCCAACATGTTCATGCAGCTTAAACAGGGAGCAGTAAATAATGCGTATGACAGAACATGAGCTGAACTGACAAAGGTGAAACTCATTTCCTCCTTGAGTTCCAAACTTTGGTAACGAGATTTTGGGGTTTTGGAACACAGTGCCTCCTCCAGAGCATTTTACATGATACCCTTAAAAATTGAAGACGGCATCTTTACGAAATTTACGATCCCTGCCTGTTATACTTCATACATACATAAATTGGCATTGCACAGCGTTTGAGAAGCGTATCAACTTTCCCTCTGTGTTCACCTAGTAGATTTTTCCATATTCACGTCACCGTCTCGTTGAGGTTTTATGATTACACGCATTGCTCTAATAAAACATTTCGTGTTACTACTTTTGAAGGGGCGTTGGGATTTTGAAGTTTGGCTGCTTGTCGATAGAAATTATGAAATAGTACGTGTTAGTAGAATTGTAACGAGCACAATTTTTCACCCCAATTGTCAAAACTGGAAACTTTTAAAAAAATGTTGGGAATCGCATGCCTTCAATGTATGCATTTTTAATCATTATGTTTCCTCGTCAAGAAAGACAAGCGCTTCAAGGGAAAACATTTGAATGATATTCACTTCAATTTTATTTGACTGATGAAGTAACGCAGTGCTACTGACAGAAATTTTACTCATACATCCGTCTTCTGACCAAGAAGCCATGATGATTAACTCAAGAAATATGATGTGGGTGATGATGTAGTCCTATTGTGAGATGACGCTTATGATGTATGTATGAAAATGAAAAATATTGTTTTGCTGACCAAATTTTAACAAGCCAATCCTCTGTAGTCAATAGTTTACGATGCAGTCATTTTCTTTCCATGTATGTGACCATTTTTAAGACTATTTTCTTAACAAAAACAGCAAAATTGTTTCGTGGCTCATTCGGTTGTCCTGTATCTTTTTGGTAGCAGGGACAGTTTTAAAAGTTAACATCACTGCAAGTCTTTGTTTTTGGCCTTTTTTCGTAATAAAGTTTTAGAGATTTCTGGCCGTACCCTTCTAATTTCGACAGGGTCCTCAGAACAGAAACTCATTTACCCATGTGCACTAATAAAGTAGAATCCTCTGAATGGTTTTGTTTTAACAAGTCAACAATGTGGACATTGCTTTGTTTTTGTGGCCGTTGTATTTTACATGGACACGGGCTTAATGACTGATTTTATTGTTTTAGTAGAAAAACGGAAGTTTTTTTCTCGACAAAGACAATCACTGTTTGGTTTTTGTCGTGTGGTACATACTTAACAGATGAAAGGCAGGAGATTTCTATCCCTTCAGGTTTCCCGTGGCTAGACTTCTGGAAAGAAGAAAAATTGCAGACACTTCCAGAATTGGTTCAGAAGCTTGGTGGACTGTAGCGGGAAAGAGGTGGCTATTAAAATAGGTTTACTACCAAGGAAAAAATGTAACAGCCAGCCCAAAAATAAAATGGTTTTTACAGAAATACACTTTTAGTTGTATTGTACTAGTAGTAGTTGTACATAGTTGTATTGTATTGGAATAGGATGTTAGATAGTTTAGGTTTGGAGCTAAGGTTGAAATACACCTTCACCATGAATGTTATACTTGATTGGTGTTACAATACCGGCCCTCTTTTACTGTCATGCAATAGTTCCACATTTCGAAACAAAAAATCCAAAGATAACAGCAAATATTTAGTTCTGATGCTAAGGGAAGAAAACCGGTTGGGTTTATAAGTTACTGGAAACTGGAGAAGTCATCCAGTTTCTGGTGGTGTTAATCCAATATGTATATTTGCTTCATAGAAACATTGAATTACAATCTTTATCGCTGGTTACGCTGACCTTGTATATGGATAAGATTTTCCGCCTACTTTTCGGTACATAACAAAAGTGACCTCTTACCCTTCATGTAATACAATCTGAGTAAAGTCAGGTTCAAAGCCCGTAGTCAATATCAAATACAATTGCCGCTAAGTACAAAGTGCGTCACGTAATATTGAATTTATAGAAATCTCAGCGCGAAGCGTCTGTGTATTGGTCAGAATTTAGAATATAATATTATTCAAAATGTCTTGTTAACCAATATATGATATATACATAATGGAGCATGTACTTAAGAATTGGCATGAACGAATTTGCTGTTTTTCAAACCCAGCGCTAAATCATGGGTTATATATGTAGTAGAAAAGTACAAAAAACTGTTAGCTCAATAAAGAGCTTATTAGTGCGAACATGACTGCTTTATGTGTTTACATTTTCTGCAAAACAAAGATGCAAAAGAAGTGTGAGTTTTGGTTATGATGACATGCTACTTCTGTTGATTCTTCATTTTCTTCTAAACTCATATTGCTTTTTCCTGCACGTTCCCATTTCCTTCCGCAATAACAGGCCAAAGTCGAAGAGGATGATGAATCCAATGTAAACTATTCAGCCAAGAGATAACTAATGGAAATGATTTTGGTAATATTTCACTTTTCCTACCTGTGTTCCTTGATGCGCTGCTTATTTTTGCTGAGTAAACCGGACGGAAATGAAAAGTTCGAAGTGATGGTCTAGAAAAACAGTGTGATGTTGTCTGAAGGGGGAAACGGATGCTGAACGCCAACTCCTGTCTTCAGAACATTTTTCTTCTTCTCGTTCAATATTCAATAGAGTTTATCATCTCCCTCTACTTCTAGTTGGTCTACTACAGTGTGATGTTGTCTGAAGGGGGAAACGGATGCTGAACGCCAACTCCTGTCTTCAGAACATTTTTCTTCTTCTCGTTCAATATTCAATAGAGTTTATCATCTCCCTCTTACTTCTAGTTGGTCTACTCATCTTTCAATAATAGTTTTAAGGTGATGCTGATCCGTCCAAACAGTAAAATTATTTTTCACTTCTAACTCCACGTCATGCGTTGAGCGCGAGACAGGAGATGAGCATTCCAGAGATCTTATGAAAACATATCATGACTCGCAAGCCAAAATTGTGTAAACTTCCAGTGATGTCTCAAACACAACATTAATGAAATTCTTTATATTTGTAAATCAAGAACCATTGTTGACAACAACTCTCCTTGGGTTTTCTTCACCAACCGTTTCGTACTGTTTTGTCACCTCATTTTTTCAAAACAACGCATTTTGTTATTAAAATCTTTTCACAAGAATCTTACCGCTTCCCAATAGATGCTAGCGCAAAAATGCAATGTTTCCATTTCGTTACGTTTACGTCATACGAATAAACTCATAATGGAAAGTGCGTTGAATTAACGAAAAAATAACATTTTAAACCATTTCTTCCACTTCGTCCACAAACGGACTTAATGAAAAGTTTACATAGCGTGTTTTTCTTGAAACAACAGTATGCAAAGATTTTACTTTTAATCAAACGCAGCATTCGCGTGCTCGTTAAAAGTGAATGTTTATTTATGGAACCATTAAATGATTCGCATTGTTATGCTACATTGCAGTTGCAGAAGTTGACAGGGGAAAATATTCGTCATGCCCGCGACCCTCATGAATCTTCCGGCAGTCGCTTCCAGAAAGCTTGCTTGGTCGTGTGACATTTAAAGAAACCTAAAGGCTTATAATGTTTCTCTCAACTATGTACTTCTATAAAATACTCTTTGCGGTTGGTAGTTAGTAGGTACACATATAACCTTCCATTATGCGGAGTTTAAACTCGATCTAATATTTTCACAAGACTCTGACAGTTCCACATTGCTAACGACTGCAAAAGTTATCACCGAAATATTATTTCCGGAGAGAGATTTTTCCGAGGGTATAGTTTAAACTTTCATATAAAAGCTTCTGTCGTATTCATCGATGCTAAAGTCAACAACGCTCGCACCCTTCTACATAATAACTCTGGTCGTATACAACACTGCAAAAAGATCATTATACGGAAGCGATCACATTCTTACACCAACCGAAATTTTTTTGTTGTGCATTCATTTCTACTCATAGAATGTGTAATACATGATTTGGAATGTCATTTATGCTCTGTTTCACTCTTTCTTCCCGTATGCGTATTTATACTTATTGCTCACAGCATTTTCATCTGAAGCCGAGAAATGGATAGGTTCCAAATAGTCTATTATTTTTGAAACGCAACCTCATTTGTAAAAATTTTGGTTTCCGTTTCAAGACTTTCAATGTGATGCAATAAGTTTCTTCACTTGTCAGGGAACACTCAAACAACAGCATTGTCATATATCCTATTACATTGCATTAACACGTTGTTGAAACTGATCCTTTTGAATGGAACCACATAATACATAATAGGCTTTCATACATTTAGGATCAGTATATAATGCGCATTCAAACTTAGAATGCATTGCAAAGTAAACGGAACAGGTGAAGGACTACTACTCAAATGACATGATACTGGGGTGTTTCCCTGCTTAAAGAGATTGGTTTCATTTTCATCGTCCAACAAAAAAACGCTTGGATTGGCTTAAAAAAGGTTGAAAGTGAAACTTCCTCTTTCACTTTTCTCATGAATCTCTGATTTTACCCAAAAATGGTATTCGACGAAGACCAAATTCAAATCTTGGGAAAATTGTGCATCTTTTATCTACGTCAAGCTTTGATCAGCTTTGTTACTTTAACCTTGTGCGAAAGATAATTAAATGATTTCACTTACACGAAAACCAACGCACAAGCCAGCAAGCATAACACAATTTCTGATAATCTTTCCATGTACGGTTGAAACCTTCGATTTCATCATAAAATGGTATAATAAGTAAAAAAGGGGTTGAAACGAAAATTAGTGGATTGAACTCCCTTTTCCTTTCACACCACATTATACACGATAAAAAAGGAGTTTGCTTTTAGCGCTGGGTTGAATTCTACAGATTGTATTGTTTTGCTTTGAATTTTGTGGAAATTGGAGTAAAATGCTTTGAATTCTTGACAAAAAACCTTAATTTGTTGACAGTTTTTCTCCTAAAACGATATGGATTTTCTGGTGTGGATTTTGTATTAACCGTGAGAGAAATTTACACTCTGTAGAGTGATTCACGCTTTTGTTAGCATTTTCATGATCAAAAATAACTCGTTGTAACTACAATCGAAATATACAAAAATAGTCGAAACCCAATCCTTTCCTCGTTTTTACACTTTTTATAATATTTACTATTGTCTGTAATGACGATGACAAGGACAAGTACAAGAATTGCAAACTAAAACCACACATATTTCTTTCTCACGACAGCAAGTACAGAGTTGTGAATTGGTTCAGCAGGAAATAATTTCCACATGCTGCTTCTTCTGCAACAACGTCTTTCTTTGGAATCACTTCCTTTGAAAGTTGGAAAAACATTTTGGTTTGATATTGTTCTTCTGGTTGATGGCCTATGATTGTTATATATCAATGCTCGCTTTCTTTTTCTTTTCACGGTTTTAATATAAAAAGTTTAGGCCAAATTTTTCGTCATGATGCAAATTGAACTCTAAGTTAATTTTCTGGAAATTACTTGTAATGCATCTGGATTCTGGATTGAAACAATGTATATTTACAAAATGAAATAAACGTTGGAGGTCTGGCTGATGAACCTCATGGGAGTTAGCCCCGGGATCCATTTGCCTCAACGAAAGTAATACAAAACTTACTAACATGTTACTGGATTTATTTGCTTTTGGGCAACCTGTTTTTAAAACATCTTTGTATGCTATTTTGGTATGAATTTAAGAAGTGAGCTTCCAAAACTAAACGACGAGAAGAGCTCCGTTTCGCCGTACGTAATCGGGGATTTAAAATGTTTAGTTGTTTAGCAGGAAGTAGCTTTTGAACTCTATTAGCTACTTAGATTTGGTGCATCAATAGCCTCCAAACAATCCATTGATAAGCAAATCCGATTGTCCATTCATTTGAATTGACGGTACTCCAGCAGGAAGTTTGTCTTAGATCTTTCCTGTTTAGGCTATGGAAATAACTTTCGAAGTGGATTTAACGTTGAAAGCTTATTTTAAATCATCCCTGAACGCATGGATGTATGAAACGAATGATAGAAAGGCTTCGTGTCTTTGTTTGTTTAATGTTTGAAGTATTTTGCACATAAACGTCTCCTGGAATCGTATAAATCATATTCCACGATAATTAAGTTAAAGTAAGTCAAGTTTTACTTAGTTCTGTCCAAATGAGCTCCTTATCATTTTCAGTATTTGTTTCATTCACTCCAGCAAAGCATAACATTGTACTGCCACACGACCAGACGACGCTGTTACACACCCGTATAAACGCTTCGAAACTATCATGAAAGAAAATACAAGCCCACCCTGGAAGCAAACATGCATTTTACGCAGACACATTGCTCGCAGCAGCACCCAGATTTCAAGATATATCAAAACATTTCATCTACAGACTTTTAATTCCGTTTCTGCTACTTGCTCAGAAGTCAGCTTAAGCGGAAAGGTTTTGAACTGGAGATAGGTTACCTTACAGAGGACCATGTAGTCATTTCCATTTTTTGTCGGTATTCATTTCAAGTTCACTTGCCGTCATACACACAAATTGATCATATCTTATGGAAGAGAAAATAAAACAGATCAAGTGTCTTATTCATTAAATCCTTTTGAGGGAGTCATTCACTTGGCCAAAACTAACAAGCAATTTGGCTATCATCAACTGTCCTGACGGTTCCACTGCTACTGGTATAAGCTCTACTACTCTGTCTTCTCCAACAAAATCATAAACTTTGGGTCAGACTGTAAAATCCCTATGGATGTATGACTGGCCCAAAATCTATCTCTAATTTGGGATCTCTTGTATTTGGGGTCAGAAGATACCCTCATTTAAATTTACTTCCAGCACATCCACCAGCAATTTTTGATGTTGTGGTGTACCTTACAATAAGATAATCAATGATTGTGAGTGCAATGAATGTCAGACAACTGTTTCATTGATGTTTATGAGAATGTAGTTTATAGTATGCTCAATTCAACCGTATTTCAAG
>JAAXOA010001510.1:0-15734 GCA_036561885.1 Salina celebensis
TATAATTGTCTCAAATATGCCATCCATTTGATTTCTATTACATTTTGTTTAAATTCCACAATAACAAAAAAAAATCAGTTTCTCCAGCATAAACATCACACTGAAAGAATAAACAATTCCGTAGATCCGGTAACAAAACAAAACCTCGAGATACAAATACAACACCATTCATTAGCATAATGTGTACACTTTTCTATTATGCAAAACGAGATGACCGACTACCAACGTTTCATGACTACACGCCGCTGTGAGTGAACGTAACGTTGCTTTCATCGCTTTTCCGTAATGATAACGTTTGCTTCATTCCATGCCTTGCATTCTACGATCCACTATTAGTTCTGGTTGAGATTAAGGCGGCGGAAACACAAGACACCGTGCGATGTATACGCTACGTGTGTCTTAATAGTTCAACAGATGTAACATTTCCAGTGACTTAGACTTTAGCAACCATTCACCTCAGCATATGTGGGATTGCGCCTTAGTTGGATCTAAATTTTATAAGGCAGGTATTGTAATATCTTGCCACATTTACAAAAAAAATATTATTACAGTATTGGGAGAGTTTGTAGTTTCTAAAAAAATAGAGTATGCTTATGTGACATACAGGCGAATAATTTTACGTAACATTAATTTAAAAGTTTGGTTTATGATCCTTCTAAAGTGTTATAAAAAAAGGTTTTCAAATTTTTCAAGAAATGTCTTCCAAAATCGTCAAATCTTCTGCAATAAACCAACATGGAGGATAGAAACCCCTTTTAACCCGGAAAAAGGTTATCAAATTGTGAAGTCAAGAAAAGCATAGTTTTACCACCAGATAGATGCTTCAACAAATTATCCAATACTCCTGTCAACACCAATACGCTTCTACTAGGGAAGAGGGCAATAAAAATACTTCAAACTGTTTTTAGAAATCTATACAGTCCTTTTTCGACCAAGATAATAATCAATGATCGTATGACGTATAATATCATTAGGCATATATGTATTTTATATCAGTCGAGATTTTTAAAATGAAAAATCAAACACTACAGACCGTTGTTCAATGTGTGGTTCACCTTTTCCGTTTCTTCCTTATTGGAACTGATGAGAAGGATGACACAGGAAAAAAAATATACAGATGCACATTGTATTCGCTCGCGGAGGCAAGGCAGAAACGAGTGCACGCAGCAGTACCGTCTCAACTCAATAAAAATCTCCTGGTCCTGCAAAAAATAATAGAATTGAGCGAGTGGCTCCGCTTACGTCAATGACCTTTCAATTTCAATATTAGCTATTATTCTCATCTCCTTATACCAATAGTCATTGTCTGAACCCAGTCATTGTCAATTATTGTGAGTACACACCAAACGACATTAGTCTATGGAGTTCTTGGGTTATTAGATATTATATATTTTTTATTATAATGATCACCCAAACCATATCCTCTATCAAAAATCTGACGTCTCAATTCGGTGAGAGTCTTGCCTACAAACTCTTATAGAAGATAACGTTTAATTCTTTGTCGGTTAAGGAAGTACTAACCCCGTCATTCTAGTGGAAAAATGTAGTGTTCATCATTAGCATCTTGAACGATTCATGAGAAGTGACAATGCAATTCACCATTATCATTTATGCTTAACGGCATATGACGGACGAACGCATAATAATGAGCACTTTTCTACCCTGTTTTTTTTCATTATAATAATAATATAACCGATTTTTATATACAATCGTACATCCGTATGTCGAATGAATTATGAAAAATGTTCTGAAAAATTGTGTTTTACCGTTGCATCTTTTTCAAATATATTAATAATACTTCAAGCTCCTGACAGAGCAGTTTGTACAATAACTGAACTTGATTTGTTTGTTTTTTTGTTTACTAGATCCTAACAGTAAGTCAGTTTACGTTCGGTCCACAATGAAGGGTGGCTCAATACTCCGTTTGTTAGGGGTTTGGGCCGACCTTGGAGGAGCAAATAAGGGATTCACTGCACCCTCATCGTACACACCAACCCAGACGAAAAGCTCCTGTTTCCTTGGTGGCAGTTTAGGTGGATTTGGAGGAAGATTGGTAGCACGGAGCTTGTCATCCCCGCAACCTCCGCAGTTCCAGTACGTGCAGTGTCTCAACTTAGAAAACGAGGTAAGTGTATCACTACGCATGAAAACCAAGCGTGTGCAACCATTTAGGTCAGGTTTGTACTCTACTTCCGTGGTCATTTGTCACAAAAGCGGGCAGAAACTTGTGTGCGTGTGACCAAAAAATAGAAAAGAAACAAGTTTAACTTCAGCTCACAATGGTTTTGCTGATTAGACATACATTAAAAGTTTTTAAGACTCTGCTTTATCATATTAATCGATCTTTACACATTACACAGTGAATGTTAAGTGAGAATGAATGACCTAAGCAACAACCAAGTGCAAGCAATTTTTCAATGTCTTGGTCCGTAATTGTAAGTGGCTGCTCCGCACACACTCATTGTGAAACTTTGTCATTGCTTTTTACAATAGTGACAATGAACGTCCTTCAAAGTAAAAACCTAACTGATGTTTTTTTACAAAGCAATTAATTACACTGCGTAAACAAAAAGGAGCAACAGAGATTATAATCATGGCGCATGGTTGTGCTTACAATTCATGGCAAATTCATTTTGTTCGTCCGCCATGCTGATTGAAATGGCCATCTATTTTGTTTTTAGCAGTTCCTAAAGACCCCCACTCTACACGATCCAACAAAATTAATTACTCAAACGCGACAATTGTTTCCGCAGGGCAAATTAGCACTTTGCATGAGTAGGAGGTGCACCTTGTAGTGTGCGTAGACGTTTCTATATTAATTGAGAAGAAATTATGCCCGTAAATTTTTTTATATGATAAATAATATATGTAATATGTAACTAGCATTGCTTTGTGATCAAAATAATATGACATGTCAATTTACGCTACTATTCAATATCCCTATGACAATATCGCAAACCCACCGGCCATTAACTTCACACCCCATTCAGAGTCTAAAGTATAAGAAAAGAGATGTAATGTAAACGCAATATTTTTTTCCGCGGCAGCAACCATTAATTAATGTAATAAATTCTTCAATGAATTTTCTTCCCATTTTTTCCAGCTCATTAAAAAGAAGCATGCTGGGTGTTTTTTTTTCTCGTGACATAAATCTTTCAAAAGTACTTCTGATCAAGTCAAGAAACGATAAGGAACAATATCAGATCAACGCAGCGTTTAATACACGATAAATATCGTGTTTTTCTCTTTTTCGACTTAACTTGAGCAAAAAAAAAACTTGATCTTGTTTTGCTATTTTGACCATATCCGTAAAAACCATGAATCGTCCACCACCTATAGGTAATTTAGATGTTTTTGTGTTCAGTTAAAACTGAACATGATGCGCAATTGATATAGCAACGTGATACATTACGCCAGTTTTTTTAACAGTAATCACATCATAATAGCAGAACTCTAAATACAATCATTTTTTCAACATTGGTACTGGCAATTGATTCTTTTTAGGTGAGGCTCAAAACTGCAAAAAAAAAAATCTTGCCGTGAAGTAATAGTTCACTGGAATGTCCACAATCGATGAGTAAGCAAAGTAGCTCAGAACTAATAAGAAAGCAATTTTGAAAGGGAACTGGGTATAGCGGCCCTATTTAATGAGCGACAGTAATTTTACATGGTAAACATGTACTTTGTGCACGTTCAACTTCTGGTTTTCGTCCTGTCAATTTTCTTTTATTGAGTAAAAAAAATCTACCTGCCCATATTATTTAAGTGATCCACTTTTTTCATGCCAGCAAGTTTACTTGTTAAATTTCATGAAATGTGATGCAAAACTAACCAAAAGGCTTGTCTTGTTTGCTCAAATAAGCAATTTATTAATTTTTAGTAGAAGGTGTGTGCACGCAACATGTGTCACTGGTCAGTGTTTTAATGTTCAAATTATGAAAACTATATAAGCCTACGCGTAAGAATCTGCATAAAAATCTTTCCTACTAAGATCTGTGTGTGATATATGTATTACATATTATCATATCGATAATCGGAAAACTATAAGGAATGCAAAAAGTAGCTAATAACTGCAGTAAAAAACGATAAATTGCAATTTACAAAGACAACATTGGTATTTCTACTATTACTAATCTCTTCTGGGCCAGTAAGGAACTCAAGAAGTAGTGACGTCGCCTCTTTAGAAGCGTAGAGGGAAGTGTTGAGTGATTTATCTATCTGAAAAAGGCTTAGAGACTGCTGGAGGGCTGTTCCTAATAGAAAAAATGAATGATATGGCAGTACACATTCCTCAAAAATCCGCATACCTACTTACTAATTTAGATAGCATATTCAACACGTTCAATCCTACAATACTTTTTTTTCTCATGTTTTATGACGAAACCTTGAGGGCTCTTAAATTTTTCACACCTTACTGCAGAAAATTCTTTGATTCCTGCTGGGTCACTTTTGTGCGCTTGGGAAAACTACATAAAAAAGTAATATAATGGCTGTATAATAATATAAATCTGGAATTCGTTTTTAGACACGTACAGCAATAAATTAATCTGTGAAAAATATGAAAATTATCTTATCGAAATAGAGCAGTCATGATCGGATTGTATCCTTGCTGAGCTTCCTAACCAAATGAAACCAATAAAATTAAAACACGATCTCAATAGGAAAATAGTTTTTTCCTTGTTCAAGGCAATTCCATCAGAAAAAAACCTTGATTTTTGTGATACAACTAGATTACCAGACTACAAGTGTCTTGCAGATGGCAGGTGAGATTACTAACGAATTTTGATAAGAAAAAAACAGTCCTTATCAAGGCGTAGTATGGACGGTGACAGTGACACTACCGTCAAAGCAAACACCAAATATTGTTATGAATAAGCTTCAAAGTAGGATTAAAGGATGTGATTGACAGTCCAATTTGTCTGCATAGACAATTTTTTAACTCTTACTGCGGAGTCTTTAAAAAGTATTGCTAATTTGACTGTGCAAATATACGCAGAATATAATCTGCAAGAGAACTACCTAAAGCTTACAATTACTCCGATACAAAACTCATCTCATACACGGATGAAGATTTCTTTGTCGAAAATAAACAAATAAATTTTCAATCCTTTGTGACTGTCGATCAAGATGTTGTAAAGAATCAATGATCCTTCTTGAGCAGGGAGTATTGCACAAAAAATTATGCATTAGAGATATAAATTTACGTTAAAATTTTTAACTATCAGTTCAAGGTGATCTCTGCAAGCTGGATGAAATCATTCGACATTTTTTCTTTCTAATGTTCCACTCTGTAACTCATTTTACGAGCATGGATTCTGTGTGAGTAATTTATGTCAGTCCATCTCATGTCGAGTACCTAAAAGACTCTCAGAAATAATAATATGCTTTGATTTCACAAATTTCATATACGCCTTTTTCTGTACTTGCTTCCAGAAACGCGTGTTGGTTTATATAGCAACAGAAAATTATGGCGTCTCTTTTCTTTTGAAGAAAGAGGAACTATTGTAGTTTTGGTTAAAAATTTCCCGACATGACTGCCAGTGCGTGAAGAATCGTGAAAAATTGTGGAGTTTATGGAACGTGAGGAGCTCTGATCAGAAAGTCGTGTATATTGCAAACGATTTTAAAAGAATCATGCCCAACCACAATGACATTCACACATGAACAAAGGTTGATTCCTTTTCGCAGGCAGTAGTGCAGTGAGAGCATTTCATTTTCTACAATGGCTCCTTAGAAATTCTTATGTAATAGATGAGAAATGGCTTTAAAAGACTTTGGCTAAACAACTCTAAAAAATCGGCGACATGGTTCAAGAGAAAAGTGTAGGGTAAAAATTTTGTAAATTGCTAAATTATTGTGTGAAAAAATATTCTCTGTTGCTAGACAATATTTGGTTTTTAAACTTCGTCTTCGTGGGTGAAGAAGTCGCAGGAGAAAGAAGTTGAGGGTTTTGCTATTACGTATTGTATTCGTATAACATATAAGCAAAGAAATTCTTCCGTGTAGCTTTTTTAAAACTTGCTTGTTTCATGATACTAGAATCTCACTAGAATGAATTTGATCACAATTACGTACACTTTATCATCAGTAAATATGGCATATAATAGTTAATGCATCATGCTGGTTATCGCTGACAAGCCGACTACAGACTACAGACACAATAGATGATCATGATCATTCTTTAAAACTTGTCAAAAAATTATATTCGAAACTAAAATCTTCATTGTCTTATTGTTTAATGTTTTTTACAACTGTTTCAATGATAATGAATAATGACGCATCTTTTTATACTTTATATAATAGCGACGATTAAATTCATTGTTAATTTATGATGATGACCGTCATATGATGTTTTAAATTATGCGATGTCTACTATATGTCATGTAAGTGGTAGGCACAGTAATGTTATGTTACAGAACTCTGAAAAAATCAAAACTAGCCGAATTTTCAGGATAAGAAAATGCTTCATTGATTTAGATGATGTGCATTTTTAAACACAATACCCTAGCTGCATTACAACGTTTTAAATATTACGCATATAAGGTACAATTTTGCAAGCATATATTATGAAAAAGTATGCGACTTGATTCTCCCGTTAGCAGGACTTCTTTTAGAGGCATCTCCCTGCGAGTTGATTGAAATGGGTGGGCACTTGAAATATGATACAATCATCTATTTTAATTTGATTTTTAATGAAAATAAATTAAAATTTCAACATATTTATGGACATCAATTAGGGAGTTCCTTGACTATATTCAAGATTCAAAATATACGGACGAAACAAGCCCTCGAATATTCATCAGCTCATTACGGTTTATATGTTTCGGCTCATCACAGATAATAAACTCCAAGTTTTATCTGTTTTTCTTTGCTTTGATACAGGTTTTGTTTATCCCCTTTTCTGCTGCCGGTGTGTTTTACCCTATTGCTCCTCGCGGAGGGCGAAATCCTCAGCATGTCTACCCTCTTTCAGCTATGGCCAGGATTTCCCGACTTCCTCTTCGAACGAAAATGGTTTTTGGTGCTGCTCCAAACAGTCTCCCTGATTTTACTGGTAATGTGTTTTTAACGCTAATGAAGTTGTATCTTAGCTGCCAAAGAATGTTTATTTAATCCCTTTTTACGTGTGATACACAGGAGCTCTTCAAATCGAAAGTGTTGAGACGGAAGACGTTATCCTCGCATGCACGCTCCTCCGCGATAAACCGATTCTGTTTGAAATAGACCTTGACTGTGATTTGTCCCTTTCACAAATGACAAGTGAAGATCTGTTCATCAAGTCAACGAGCTATCAAGCAGCCCTAAACTTTTGTAAGCAAGAAGCTGACAATTGGCGTCGCCAAATCCGGCCTACACTCTGGGGTAAAAACACTACGAAAGGGACGCTCAATGGAGCTTATCTCCTCTCTGTAAAGGAAAAGAAGAAATCTTTACGTCTTCACTCCTCACCCCAAACCCCTTCCAAGCTCTCCCTCCTTTTCCGCCCTAGCTCAGCCCCCTTTGGAAATACAAAAGATGCTCTCCGCCGTTCCAAATCGTTTAGCGTCGAGGTTCAAAGTGTGTCCATCTCCCTCACCCAAGATGAGGAAGAAGAGGAAACGAAAAAGCTCTCTACATTGTTTAACTTCATGGCAAAGAAGAAACCGAAGGAGAAAGTGGCTCAACAAGCTTCCCTCCCGCCTACCGGTGTTCCCCCAGCCTTGCTCAGTCCATCGTCGCACTCCCATCACCACCATCATCGCCTCCCGTACTCTTTCTCTGACCAGCCTTTGTCCCTCCCTGTAAACATTATGACTTCAGAAAAAGACATTCAAAAAGACAAAGACCAACAAGAGCTCGTTGTTCACCCCTCCCAAGTTAGCAAACTCCCCCAACCAGTTCACCACCACCATCACCCCAAGCTCCAATCCTCGTTGTCTCAACAAGCCCCAAGTGTTAAACATAGTCATTTAAGCATTCCCCCACAAAGTTATCAACCCTCCCAAGCCAGCAAAAAGTTGCAAATTTTCAATCAGCCAAAGTCGATCAGTCAGTTGGGCAACAACTACCATCACGCTCTTAGGCGTCGTCAGTTGCTCAATCGTTCTGTGCCTGATGTCTTGTCAAATCACAGCAGTACTAGCAGCATCCCTGTCACAAGCAGCAGCACTAGTAATACTAACATTAACAATACTAACGATTCCTCTAGTTATTTTAACAACAATCGTATTAGCATCATAACCGGAAATAGTAGTAGTCTGGGTGGAAGCAGCAGTTGTAGTAATATTTGTAGCAGTAGTGGGAGTTTCCCTAGTTCCAATAACAGCACTGGATGCAGTAGTAGCAGTAGTAGTGGTAGCGTAAGCGGACCCTGTAGCAAAATTATTATTGGTAGCAAGAAACCTGTGAGTAGTAGCAGCACAGGGGTACCTACTAATTCAAATGTTGCAAAAATTAGCGGCACTGGATCGAACCGTCACGTCATCCATACCCATGCACATGCACAGACAAGTGGTGGACATGATAAGCCTACGGGAGGGAAACGGGGCAATGGAGAGGTCCCTTACGGAACCGTGCTTGATGACGTCACTGAGGAGGAAAACATCTATGCAGAGATTTCAGATGCGTTCACCCTTAAACTCGATTTGAATCCGATTCATCAAATGGGTCTTGACTTTCACCACCACCACTTGCACCACAGGCATCATCAGAACTCAAGTAATATGAGTAGCCTGGTGAAAGGTGGAGGAGGAAGTGATGGGGCATTTTCGGGGACTCTCTCTGGAACTTTTTCATCATCAAATCCATCCAGTCGAGAGGAAGATATTTATGATGCGGTATTTTAACATTTGAAAAACTAACACGAGTACTTTACTAACAATTTGTGTAGATTTAAGCACAGCTAACAAACATGTTCAGATTTCAGAGGGCTATATTAAAAGTAACAGTTAGTTTATAATAAAAAGTTTGATATTTCGCTCTTCTGACTCTGGAGGAACAAAGGTCCAAAGTAAACAGGTTTTAATGTATATAAATAAATTAAAATGAATTAGATAAAACAATGTTTCTTATGTGTTATGTGTAAGAAATAGAATAAAAAATAAAATAAAATCAGCGATGTTTGTGAGTGTTCTCGCATATGTATAATGTATAAGGAATGTTTGCTAAATCTTTCATCGTTTGTGAAAGATGTTGATGCAGACACTTCTACATGTCGCTAGCCAAAAAGTGCCTTTTTTGTAATTTCACAATGTAAAGAGTATTTAAGATACTTTATACAATTAATTGATGAACAGTGAACATTATGTAACAAGAAATATGACTACTTAATACTTACGCATGAAACATCCCTGTAATTGATAATGTAAATATCAAAATCAGCTTATGATTCAAGCAATTTGTATGATCATGAATTAAAAAGTATGCAATTACAAATTAAGACCTATGACCTAGCTAATATAACATATGCAATATTAAATGTTAGTTCGTAATTTTTTCTCGAATTTATGAGAAAGCGGTGCATGTAAAAATGAATTGGAGGTTGAATGATTAATCGGTCGGTGCCACTGATGGCATGAAGTCTATGTTTAAAACTGTTAAGTTAGTATTGAAAAGAAGTCAATATTAAATAAGAATTTCAAAAGTTGAATGGTACTAGATTATGCCAAACATGATAAGCGTTCAAATCTATTAGTTTAGTACACGAATTATGATTTTGTTACTCCTTCATACTTGTGAAATTGTCGTTTCATAAAATACCATGAAAGCCACGAATAAACTTATGCAAAACAGTATAATGAACAATGTCGCACTGATTTTTTTAAATATGTGAAATAACAATTGACGAGACGCAAGAATTTCAAACGGAACAAGTAATTTATTCCAAGTTCATATAAAAAATTATATGTTTACGAGTCGGCAACAGTCACCTCAGCCTCTACACCAGGTTCCAAACTGACGCTTGTCTAAAACAAAAAAGAAGAACAATAGCAAATACTTCGAAACTGTTTACTCCAGGGTGATCAATTGAAATGTGGGCACTTACGATGTCTTTGACGACTTCAGATGGACTGTGCAAGTCAATCACACGCTTATGGATACGCATCTGGAAGCGATCCCAAGTCTTGGAACCTTCACCACAGGGAGTCTTACGGGTGGTGATGCGCAGAGTTTTGGTTGGCATGCGGACAGGCCCCTTCACCTTCAAGCTCTTTTCCTTAGCCCCCTTGACCAGGTCAAAGCATACTGCAAAATAGAACAAAATTATCCTAAATCAATGCACACGCATTTAAAACACACACACAATACAATACGCCTTCATGCACAATATTATAATAGTGTAACTGAAGCTTATCTAGTCACATAAAAAATCCTCACCCTTTTCCAAGGATTTGACATTCCTTGATGTCAAAGTTATCCTGATCCTGTGGATGGTTTGTGCCTCTGGGGCGGGCTTTCCGGTATCCTTGTTGTACGACTGTAATTAATAAATTGGAACAATGAAACCACTATTGGCCAAACCTCTTATCATGAATAATAATAATACAATTCTTACCATTTTGTAACTGGTCGAGTTAGTTCAATTAAACCAGCGCTGAACCAGTGAGAAATTAAAATCTTACAGAGCTACTCTTTCCGGCACGATGATCTGTGATCAATGGAGCAGTTGAAGAGGGAGAACAGGCTTCACATCCACATGTAGAGAGTAAATTGAGTTTTCGCTCGCTGAGCTCGATGCTTGCAGTACATTACATAGATGGCATGCAGGGCACCAAGTCGGTCGTTGGAAATCAAGCGATTCACATTGACATTAGTGCAAATACCTCATCTTTCATCTCATTATATAGATACGACAGTATCTTTTCACTTTCCATGAACTAAGTTCAATTCCCATTCTAACCCAATTTACCGTGTTTGTACAATTGTAACTAGCTAATTTAAAAAAAAAACAATACAGGTTGTTAGTTTCAAGCATGGAGGTACATGGAGATTCAGACCAATACAAAATGTTGTGACTCGAAAAGTTAGTTTACTAGTTGTCTAGCTTAAGTACTGAACGTCAGGCAAATGGGCACTATTAAACAAACTTTTTGAGTATAATATGTATTTGCAAGTCACCGATTGATTATCATGATTTTGTGTGATTAATGCATGTGATGTGATCTTCGTTCGTTCCTGAAGTTTTAAAGAGAATGATATTTTTTAAATGTCATTTTTAACGTTTTATTAATGAATGAGTTATTTTATTGCAATTTGATTATCTGTACATGACAAAATCAGGTTAAAATTCTAAAATGATGCTGTTGCTGGGACCAATCACAACTGCGTTGGTGTTCACGTCAGACCTACACGAGGAACAAAGCATGAGATCCATTTTGCATTTCATTGGAATGTGTATGGGAACTAACTGGAAGCCTTACCCGACAATAACAGAAGACGGTTCATAATCTATGCTAGTAACGTAAACCTTCGCAACGTCTGGAACTCCGTCAAATTCTTGTGATACATTAATTGTCATTGATTCATCGCCAAAGTTTGCTAGGTATAAAAATCCTTTTCCTTGGAGTGTTCTAGAGTATCCGAAGGCGGCACCGTTACCAATATCATGAGCTTCGAGTGCACCATTTCGCCATGTGTCAGTTTTTCGTAAAGCTGAAATTCTCTTGTAAACCTTCAAGTGACTTTCTCCAGCCGTGTTTGTTTCCGCTTCAACATTAACTTGGACATAGTTAGGATTTACTGGAAGCCAGGTTTTATCAGCAGTTGAAAAGCCGGCATTCTTTTCAGCGTTCCATTGCATTGGCGTACGCGCCGGGTCCCTCGAGAATAAGTGGTACCTATCAGGTCCTGCATTACAACCAGGAGGATCCAGAGTTTCTTCCCAACCTATAAACAAGTCACCCATTGAATCGTAATGTTGAATGAATGGAATTTAAAAATACTGGTCGAGTGTCACTTGATTCGGCTTACTTATGTTTGTATTAATCATTCCAATTTCCTCCCCGTAGTAGGTAACCATTGATCCCGGAAGAAGCATGGTAAGCATGTTGAAAGCATCAATTACTTCGGGAGTGAATCTAGATCCAATTCGGAATTGATCGTGATTACCAACTAGCCAGTTGGCAGTGTTGCCTTCGGGCATTTTGCTCAGCCATTCTTCAACAACCCCCGCAACGTCACTGCCATTGAAGTTCTTGGTTACGCGTTTTATAAACTCAAAATTAAATGGGAAATGAGCTATGGGTTTGTTATGGGTTCCATAATATTTGAAGAGGTCTTCCAACGGTGAAACGTACGCCTCCACCATCATACATCTTTTCACATTAGAGCACAGAATTCCAAACAATGTGTAATTTTAGTTAGATTACAACTTATGGCTGGCGATTCATAATTATGGCTGGTAATTACCTTTCTATTCCATCAGATAACGTGTAGATATCTAAAAGCTTTCGGTATTCTGCCAACGCGTCCAAAGTTGCGGGTAGATTGTAAGTGTAGATGTGCTTCCAATATGCATAGTCAAACGGAATGGAGTCTTCAGGTCGGTCTGGATCTACTGGTTCATCGAGGAATCGTTGGTCCTCGAACATGCTGGGAACAGTATCCATTCTGAATCCGTCCACTCCCATGTCCAGCCAAAACTTCATGGCAGCAAGCATATCCTTAAGCACTTCAGGGTTCCTTTGAATTGCAAAAATACTTACACTCTAGCTCAAGGTTATTTGGAGTTGCTAACGATTTATAAAAATACTCACTCGTAGTTCAAGTCGGGTTGTCCCGGAACGAATTGATGGAGATAAAATTGTTCTCGCTTATCGTTCCACTCCCATGCAGGTCCACCAAAAGAGCTTATCCAGTTGTTAGGAGCGATTGGATGTCCAGTCCCATTGTAACCCTTGGGATCCTTCCAAACGTAGTAGTCAGTATATTTGCCCTCTCGAGCAATACTTTTATTGAACCATAAATGTAAATCTAAAGTTGAACAGTTTTAATTTCAGTCAATTATTCTAAGGTTTTCAAAACTTAAACTACATTTACACAAAGATTTACCTGAAGAGTGGTTTGGCACGAAATCCATAACAAGTCGGATATCTGTACAAATAATTTATTTTTTTAACGTTGTTTCCGTAATATTCACTTAGTTTTGCCGTTACTTCCAAATGTGTGTACCTGCTTCTTTCAGTGAGTTTGAAAGGGATTGGAAATCTTCCATTGTTCCAAACTGTGGCTCTATATTGGTGAAATTGGAAATGTCGTAACCAAAATCCTTCATAGGGGATTCATAAATGGGAGAAAGCCAAACAGTCCCAACACCAATTTCCTTGAAATACGGGATTTTGGACTCAATTCCTAATGTTTTAAAATCATCAATGAAGAATTGTTGCTGCAGTGCAGTCACGATTTTTTTTCGCAATTTGGGGTATAATGATACTACCTTTGAGATCGCCGACTCCATCATTATTAGAGTCCATTAAAGATCTTGGGTATATTTGATAAATTATGTCTTCTTGCCACCATTTCAGTGGTTCTGCACTGTTCCGTTCTGGAAGCTTAATGGCACTTCCGGTGGAAACTATTAGTAAAAATGCAGCAATTAGCCGATGAAACGCTGTTGCGGACCACGTCATGATGAAATGAGCATGAACGACTTGATTTGCACAGACTGGCAAGAGGAGACTGAAAATTCCCTATAAATATGCGTCCACTCATCCAGTCCAATGTAGATCGGATAAAATTGATTTTGATTGCTGGTAATTTTGAAAGTAGATTACCGATAATTTTCCATGTTCAGCTGCGGATGACATATCAGAGAAGGGGATGCCAGCTTGTAGTTTTTGGTGATTTGTTTACCTTTTTATGATTGGCCATGATATAATTAAGATTCCATAATATGCAACATTATATTATCATCGAACATTTCGGAATATTTGTGATACCATCCGGGTGGGTCCACCACCATACCAAAAACTGGGTTTTTATCCAGTTTCCAATGACAGGCAACAACAACAAAATATTTCGTTTCTGGAACAGTCCTATTTTTAAACTATTTACATGATAAACGGTTGTTGTTGTTAGGGGAACATTTATTCCGTGATTTCACAATACAACATTAACCAATTTACGTTTGGACCAAAATCGATTCATAGTCAACACAACAGTTTCGAGTTGCGGTTGCGGGGTGTTGACGCTCCTGTTGTAGTGACTGTTAACATCAGTTTACGCCAAAGGCTTTTTTATGTATTTTTTTGTACTGTTTTTAGCTGATAAGGAATTAAAAAATCGAGGACTTGTTTTCGTAGTTTAAAAAGATGACATCATGGAAACATTGCATTAGTATATTGTATTTAGGATTTGGAAATGTGTCATGTCATATACTTATAATATGTACGAAATGTACGAAATGTACGAAAAATCAATTTTCCCTGAAATGGCATGATATTGCAAAACATTTCGAATTGAATCCAAGAACGATGTTTATATATAGTTTTATATAGTTATATTGAATAATAGTTTATTTTGCTTTCATTTATGTCTTTTCCAATCAACCTTGTCCATCATAAATAGTAAGTCATTGAAACAATCAAATGTAGTGAATTTTCCATGGGTTTCTTGTTGGAATTCTGAGTCAACAAGTACTACCAGTATGTAGTACTTAATACAGAGCGACAGGTATTACCAGTTACCCGCCAGCTATATCCTTAAGTTAAGTAGGCCTATTAATAATGGAGATTTGCTTTGTTTTGTAAAATACTCGTTGTAATACTTGACACTGTTGAGTTTTGTTTTGAAAAAATAAATATTCCTGCATAGTAAACCAAAAACCCACGCATACATCTTTTCATCCTGAAAACATTTCAGTTGCATAGCGCTGGCTCTGAGGTTGTGTTATGCAAGTTAGAATCAACTAAGAATCATGTCCCGTGTTATTATACAAAACCCATTTACTAAGTTTAACCTTCTTTAGCAATGACTTTCGAGCGAGTACAGATCTATGTACCGTCTATGTTATGTTATCAGTATCGACCAGCATCACTCTGTCTTTCTTGGACGCGTTCACTTCGTTAAAGAAAACCATTCTTATTTTACCATTTTGAAACAAGAAAAAGAAAGATACAAAACATGAAGATGAGCTCACTGCGAATCATGTTAGCTAGCCAACCATCTATGTATTCATGACGAATGTGAATGTGAACTGAACCTGTATAACAGACTTAGGCGAAAATGCGTTTTGCACAAATATTAACATCTTCTACATAAACTCTATAGTCAATCCTTGTTGTTTGTCTGCAAGTTCAGTTGACAGTCACAAAATGAATGGCACTTTTTTGTTATGACTGTGGACCATGTGTGTACACAAAAATATAATTTAATTTTTATATGCTATGCTAAAAGTATACTGACTGTGGCTTTAGTGACTCTAGGTTGAAAAAGCGACGGGGTATTAACTTCATTAAAACCACTTTGCTTGGTAAACAAGGCCAATTACACACTCCAACAAAATAAAAGAATTATCCTGACTAGTGAGCTGGTGCATGATGATGATGCACTGGTTAGAGCTGTAGAGTGGAAATAGAAAAATGAAACAGTCACTCTCTCCTCTGCTATCAGCGAGTTGAAAGATAATTTACCTGTAGTGTAACGGTACGCATAATATGATGCCGAACAAAGGCAAATATTATTAACAACAATCGAGAAAAATCCTAGAAAGGCCGCTATGAGTAGCGCTAGATTTTAAAATGCCATTAATGCTTTAA
>JAAXOA010001511.1:0-15731 GCA_036561885.1 Salina celebensis
TGCCAAGAGTTCCTGTACTTCCGGTAGCGCAAGTGTAGCAGTCCTCGATACCCGCCATCTTCAAAAGTTTCTTGGGAACAGGGGCTGAGACAATTCCGGTACCTCTTGGAGCTGGAATAAGACGTACCAAAACAGAGCCACACTTTCCGGTGACCTTGCAGGGTACTGTATGGGGCTTTCCGATTTTGTTTCCCCAGTAGCCTCGTCGAACAGGAACAACAGACAACTTGGCGAGAATGATAGCTCCACGGATAGCAGTGGCTACTTCCTTAGAGCACTTGACGCCCAGTCCGATGTGACCGTTGGAGTCACCAATAGCAACGAAAGCCTTGAATCGGGTACGTTGACCAGCCCGAGTTTGTTTCTGGACAGGCATAATCTTCAAAACTTCATCTTTCAAGGCAGAGCCAAGGAAGTGGTCGATGATTTCGAACTCTTTGATTGGCAAAGAGAACAAGTAGATCTCCTCCAAGCTCCGGATCTTTCCGTCACGGACAAGACGTCCAAGTTTAGTTACAGGAATCCATTCCTTGTCTCCGTCCTTGCCACCTCCACGACCACCACGGCCACGACCACGTCCTCGTCCACGACCTCCGCGACCGCCGAATCCCCCTCGGAATCCACCACGACCACCGGCTGGTGCTGCAGGTGCATCCGCCATTCTATTCAAAATTAACAAATTGAACCAAAAATATTAGTAAAATCACAAAATTTTATATCGCTGAATAGACCGCAAAATTCTCTACTAGAGAAACAATTTTAATTAGGTCTAGTTGCAAATTATCTCTGAAATTAAATTTACTTGTGAGTCAGTAAGAATTGATGTTGAGCTGTGTGGATAAACTCTTCAGTCAGAAATGAACTGTTTGCGGCAAGCTACTGACAACAACCCAAGAAGAGGACGGCATGCTCTGCTCTATAGCGGGAGTCAAATTTCTAGGGGTATTGTGAGAATTTACAAATGTGTCTGATTTCAGCTGACATGGTCACAGATGATCAAGCACGCGATGAAAGTAGAGTGTTTTGGTTGAACGCTTTTGAAAGCAGTTGTAACCATGAGAAACATTAAAATTATCCAGAAAATAGTTAAGCCTGGAGTGTTGACTCCTGGAGGTGGAGGAAAGAATGTGATTATTTGTGCGGAGGATGACAGTAGTTTGTTAATTTGTGAAGGAGGAATCTTGAAAAGGTTCCGGACCGAAAATGGGGACGTGGAGGTTCTCTGTAACAATGCTGGGGAGGTGTTGAAGGACCTTGTTGGAATGCAATTTGTAAGGACGACAGGAGTTACTTACCTTGTCAACGGAAGGGGATCCTTTTTACAGATGGGATGTGACAATCAGGTAAGTTGTTTTTTATTCTACACCAATTCCAGTGGCAGTAAGACAATTTTTACTAACCGGAACATTTTTTTTCTAATTAGGTGGAGGAACTCTTCCAAAGTGAAGAGGGAATTGTGCGGTTTGCTGTGTCCCCGGATTCTAGGTTTGCGGCCATAGTGACGAAAGAGATGACAATGCTTTTATTGACACTTCCGGATCTAGAGGTTGTCTGTCAACATTCTTTAGCCGGCGAAGAAAGTTATTTAGGAGTAAACATTGTTTGGAGGGAAGACAGCTTATACTTTGGAGTTAATTTCAACATTGGAGAAAGTACGCGATTTCAATAATTCTTCTATTATTAGTAAAATAAAATGTTGTGTATTTCTTTTAATGAACACCGTCATGTCTTTTATAGAGTACCGGATAAAAATATTTGACGATAGTGGAAATTTGCATTCCCAAACGGAAGAAGAAAACAGTCTGATAGACTCCATTGTTGAGTGGCAGCCTTCTGGAGGATTAATCGCACGGTGTGGGGACTTCCCCTCACGGGACCACAATCTCCTTGTTTGAGAGAAACGGCTTGAAGCGTGCTGATTTCTACCCTTACACCGGCAGAAAATTTAATTATGAGTCGAACAAAATAGAGAAACTAGTTTGGAACCCGACCTCTGATATTCTAGCTGTTGTGTACCATACATCAGTGGAGTTGTGGTGTCGTAACAATTACGTTTGGATGAGGAAAGTAACGCTACAGTCACCTTCTCCAATAATCTTCACATCTTGGGAGCGAAGAATCCAGCAATCGTCTTCAAATTTGTGATCAGTCCGGAAACCTAACAAGCTACGATGTCACTTTTACTTACACAACAGGATACGCTGGGGGCGCAGCCTTGGTCGCATCCTGGAATGGCAACACCGTTTATTCAACTCCATTCCGGGATAGTTGTTGTCCCCCTCCAGATTGCCTCCATCAGACATCCTTCGACGACGACGTTGAGTCTCTAATCATCCCTGAATTCTGGCCTGGCTTTGCTGTAGTCACCTCCTCACAAATACACTTTTGTCATTACTCAGATTCAATCCTGAGCCGGTGTGGATCAATTACAATTTCCGATGCAGCGACCGATTGCCAGCCATGGTTATGGCCGAACACATCTACATTTTGCAGCATCAACTCCTCCTCCCTCCAAATATTCCAGCTTGGAAACTTCTCTCTTCCTGATATTAAAACAGAAGATGTAAACGTTACTTTAAAAACGATATCATTTGACAGCCCAGTAATATCCTTGTATCCGGCTGGAAAACACATCCAAGACACATTCATCCTTTGCCAGCTTTCAGACGGAACAATCCTCAAAGTTTCTCTTCTCAATGGAACATCCACAAAGCTGTGCAAATTTCCTCAGCCATGTGCTCACATCGATTTACTCTCTGACTCACTAATCATCGGTCACAATCCGATATCAAGGAAGATCATGGTTTGTTGGTCAATTTATCCGAATGTGGACCCAGTCACCCTCAACAACGACACCTTGTCTTTTGTCACATTCCAAACAAGTTTGATTTTCACCACAATCCAAGGCTCGTTGGAAATCTTGTCGGAGGAACATCTCACCCAGCAGTTGGAAAATCACATTTTAGGAAAACCCTCCCCTTCGCAGGAAGGTCGCTACACGAGGAAGTGTGAAAAAGGCAGCGTGATTGTGACTTGTTGCTTAAACAAAATGCTGGAGCCTTCGTTAGTCCTTCAAGTGATTCCAAGGGGAAATCTGGAAATAATTTATCCACGTCCCTTGGTCATTGCCAGTGTCCAGCAAACCCTCCGTGAGAAAGAAGACAACAGCAGGTACGAAAAGATCATGACGTCATTGCGCCGTCATAGGATCGACTATCGCGTCCTTATCGATGAAATGAGGGCCCTTATCAAAGAACAAGAAGGCTGGCGACTTGAAGAATGCCTAAAAACAATGATTGAACAGGTGAAAAACTCGCACAGTTTGGTTCTCCTTGTTACAGACTTGAACCAGGACTATGGAGAGTGTATTTTAGCAATTAAAAATATACTGAGCGACTTGAAGAATGCCTGAAAACAATGATTGAACAGGTGAAAAACTCGCACAGTTTGGTTCTCCTTGTTACAGACTTGAACCAGGACTATGGAGAGTGTATTTTAGCAATTAAAAATATACTGGAGGGTGTGATTGGAGGAGCTGTTGAGAGACAAATTCACGTGGAGGAGTCTTATTTAGCGGCAATGGCAAAATTAGGATTGTTGGAGGAAGCCCTTAAAAGCAGTTTGATTCTGGGGGAAGGGGAGGGGAATAGGGAGCTGGTGAAAAACAGGATAAAGTTTTTGAGCTTTTACTGTGAGAATCCGGATACATTGTGGGATACAGCGTTAGGAACTTATGATTTGAGTCTGGCCGTTATGGTGGCAGATTGTTTGGGAGAAGGATCCTAAGGAGTATGTTCCAGTGTTGGAGGGACTTAAGGAGTGTTTGGAATGGAAGAGGCGGTTTAAAATCGACGATAAGCTGCGGCGATACGGAAAAGCTGTGGTCAGTCTGGTCCGAGATGGGCGAGTGATGCACGAGGAGATCGTCAAATACATGGAGAGACACAGATTGTTCAGTGATGTGATTGGATTTTTGGCAAAGAAGATTAAATCTGGGGAGGGCGGAGTAGTTGAGAGAAGTGGGGATGATATGGGCCTCCTTTTGAGGGAAGCTAAAGAATCTTTTGCAAGGTATTTGGAGGAAAGAGGGAAAACCGTGGAAGCTGGGATTTTGTACAGGGAAGCTGGAAACCTAGAGAAAGCTGTGGATTGTGGAGTGAAAGGAGGAGACTGGGAGTTTGCTATTCAAGTAGGATACGAGAAGGGAGGAGAGGAAGATGCGAAAAAGATTGGAGTTGAGGTGATCAAGCAGTTGGAGGAGAAGAGGATGTATGAAGAAGCAGGACGAGTTTGTGAAAGTTACCTGGGGGATTGGCGACAAGCTTTGGGATTTTATTTGAAAGGACGACGCTGGCAAACGGCTGCTACAATTTGTGCAAAGAGACCTGAACTTGGAGAAGAGTGTAAGGAGGAAATGGTGAGAAAAGGGATTCTGAGTGCGGCATCAAGAGATGAAAGAAAGTGCGGAGAATGTAATGGAGGATTTGCACGGAAAAGTGAAGAGGTGGAGGAAGGTGAAAGAATTGAAGGCAGAAAAAGCAGCACTAACTGGAGGGATCGGGGATGAGTTTTCCGATACTGAGAGCTTTCTCAGCGGAAGTTCTTCAACAGGAAGTATTGCTTCATCGAATGCATCTGGGTAAAAGATATCATCATTGTAGTTAAATATTTCTAGTAAAGGCTTTAGGCCTCGTCCATAAAGAACGTGACGAGGATTGAAAGGAGGGTTACTTGTGAACAGCCCAAAAAATGAGGCTTTGGTTTGGCTTTGGCCAGAGGCAGCGGGCGAGGAGCCTGGAGGGGGAGACCTGGCCGACGTCGTTGGGTCGTCCTTACCAGCCGTCGGGACTCCGCTGTTGGCTGTGGGGATCGGTCCTCTATGCATACCGGGGGTCCTGCCCGTCGTCTGATGGAGACTCATTACCAAAGCCTCATTTTTTGGGCTGTTCACAAGCGACCCTCCTCTCAATCGTCATCATGTTCTTTATGGATCATTCATCATTCCTTAGGATTTCTAACGATGTGTTTTTATTTTACAGGAAGAGTTACCGATCAGCTAAAAATAAAAGAAAACATGAAAGGAAAGTTTATTCTTTGAAGGAAGGATCGAAACACGAGGACTTGGCGATTGTCGCTTACATTTGGGGAGTTGTGGACAAACTCCAGGAGGAGCTCAAGGTGGAAATTTCAGCGACATTGGAAAGCTTGTGGAAATTTGGGGAGACCGAGGTGGCACTTGGTCTTGGAGACACCTTGGACAAGTTGGTGCATAAAACAGACAAAATTGTGAATGAAGTTTGGGCCACACCGTTAACAGACGAAATACTTGGTAATTTACGAACTTTTCAAAAAATATGAAAATTACAAACAGTTTTGGTATAGTTCAATATTAATGTATTTATTCGGTTTCAGAAACAAAGTTCCGCATTGCCCCAATCTCATGGACACCTGCCATTTGTAAACTTGCATTGCACGAGCCCTCATCCAAAGCCAGTTCCCGATGATTAGTTAATTTATATGATAAACAAATAAATAGATAATATTTAAATTATATATTTTGCAATGTGACGCATTAAAGTTTAAATATTTTATTGGATACGTACATCATCTACACTATATTACAATTACCCACTCCTCCTAAAGGCCGATATACATATTAGCTCACGCAATATTTCAATTCAATTGGATGCTAACCCCCCTGAAACCGGTAATTCGCGTGAGGTTCATTTAACTCTCTCCAACAGCTAGCATCACCGGAAGTATTCTGTTAGCTAACACGGTTACAACTATAATGGATTTCGGGGTAAAGTCAGACTTTACGAAGAAACTTCCAAGTGAACCCTACAAAACAATGATGACCATTTTCGACCAAGCTCAATCCCAGTTCCATCCAAGAGCTGCTGAAGTCAACTTGCATGAATATACAAACTGGGTCTTCTTTTCCAACTCAATCGTTGGCTACTGGCCAGTTTCACTGACGAAGAAAGTCTCTGATTCGAAACCAACCTTTGAAATAACTTTCAAACCATGGAGAATTCTCTTCAGCCTTTCTTACGTCATCCTCCACATAGCAGCTTTAATATTTAGTTTTACAAGTAAGAATCAAACCCGTTTCCTTTCCACCTACGATACCGTTATCGCGTCAAGTTGGATCAGTATTGTAACAGTGTGCACAGTTGTCTACCGTTTCTATGGTATTTTTCAACGTACAAATTTCTCCGTATTCTGGAAAAATTTGGAAGCTGTTGTCACCCAAACCAATAATTTCATCTGGAACCAGTCTACCCATTTAAAATATCGACGGTTACACCGATTTACTCTAGGATGGATCTGTTCTTGTACAATTCTCGGAATCATTTTCCAAATCAACACAATTGTGAATTACGCATACGAAGGTTACGGACCCTTAACAGTTATCTTTTCATTGATTGGAAACACAACCGCAACCATGCATAATAGCTCCAGCCTAATGATGGTTTTCATAATTAGTGTGTTTACCCAAATCTTTTCAAATCTGACCCAAGCCGTTGACCAATTGAGTCGCAAAGAAATCATACTAAAAAACGATTCTAGTTCAATTTCCCAAATGTTTCAGCTACTGTACGATCTGGAACGGTGTATAAACCAATTTAATTGTTTGTTTGGCCTGGGTCCTTTGTTGGAAGTTGTTTTGTCCTTTTTCCTCATTCTCTTCCCGATCTATTTCTTGCATGAGCAAACGCTACAAGGAGCTGCTGCTGTTATCCTAATGGTCATTCCGATAATTGCGTATCCAAGCAAGTCTTATCTGTTTATGTAGAGCTGCTAGCAACATGGGCCGGGAATGTGGCAGCCTGCTTTCAAGTTTGCAAAACATTCCAGCGAATCTACTGTCAAAAGAAGACGCTTTTAAGGTTACAAACATAGAACCTTTTTTTCAAAAATAGGGGCTGGGCAGTGAGTTCCCATGAGCCTACTTGCCGATCGCCATTCACTCGAGAGAAGCCCACCCACAAGCGTCCAGCCGAACCCCTCCAGCCCTCATGAGGCTGGATACATATTTCCGCCTTCGGTCCTACCATGCAGGCCTTGTAGCAGGTTGTGGGGTTCGGTCCCACCGAGAATCAAGGTCCGCTCTGTCGGCTGGTGAAGATGGAGATGGGCGATGAAGCTTTCTCGGGTGAACGGATTTCGGCACGTAGGCTGATGGGGACTGGCTGCAACACCCTCTCGCAACTTCCTGTGATTGTGAAGTACTTAAGGTATGATGCCTTATCAACTCCATATTTTTCCTTATCCCTATTTTATGTAGATACAACTGGTAGTATCCCGGCTTTCTGCAACGCCTCCATCTATTCGCGTGTCCCGCCTACTGGAAATCAACGAGTCGCTCCTTGGATCGGTAAATAAAACGTTTTGCTACTGTAGGTTGTAATCAGATTTAATTTGTTCCCTCATTTATACAGACGATGAATGCCGTGGCGACTTATTTCATTGTAATGGTCCAAATGAAACAATCCATGAAAAAGCCAGGGACAAAGGACCCATGATGATTTCGTTTCATTTTAAGTTAACCAGTTGATGCGATTTTTGGTGATATTGTTGTTTTATGTACAAACAATTAAGAAAACATTCATAAAGTCCTTAATTCGAATTGTATGTTTTTTTACCAAACAAAAGCCAGCATTAGTGAATACGGAATTAAACGGTTTGTTACACACTAGTCTGGCAAAACATTTCATTTTCAAGAAGCTACATATATAAAAAACTAAAAACCGCAATGAGGAAAAAAAAGGATATGGGAACTGGCTTGTATAATTCCATAATACTTGGTGTTGTCATCATACTCCATGTGCGTACGTATACGTTCAATCCTGACATTGACAATCCAACATTTTTGGTTGGAAATTCCACGCGGTTTTCAAGCGCACTTAAAAATATATTTTTCCCAGAAATTATACGTATGCACACATTTATGTGCAATTGCATGCCGGACATTACTGTTGAATAACATGAATTAATTAGAAATTGGAGAACTATATTCACCAGGTTTTGCGATTGATGCATTTTTCATATGCATAAAAAAGTATTCTTAATGGAATCAAGTCATTATGGCCAACAGCAGCCTGACATTTTCCGAACAAAACCAAACCTCTATCGGTGTAGACACAACTTTCACCTGGACATGGTGCGAAACCCTTTTGACAATTACATTTCTTCTAATCATTTCCGGTACCATCCTAGGAAACTTTCTAGTTTTGGTTTCCATGACAACTTCTCATCTCCGCCATCCAACACATTTTCTCATCGCTAATCTAACCGTCGCTGATCTTCTCGTTGAAATATTTGTGATGCCGTTTCTGGCAACTCAACAAGTTTCCGGGCACTGGCAGTTTGGTCAAGTTTACTGTGACTTTTGGCGTGTCGCCCACTTCTGGCTGTGCTCCGCCTCCATCTTCTCAACTCTAACGATTTGTATTGAACGCTACATCGGGGTAAGATATCCACTTCAACACAAGGTCAAATTGAAACGAAGTGTCCTCCGTGGATTAGTGTTGGGTGTTTGGGTGCTAGCTGGGATACTTTCACTTGTCGCTGTTTTTTCATGGCCAGAAGTAAAAACCGATTCTGAATGCAATATAAACACTCAAAAAGGACATGTCATTGTTGCAGCGGCCCGGTTGTACATTCCTGCCATGGTCATGGTCGGTTTGTATGTAAAAATATATCTGATTGCATGCGAACACGTGGAATTCATAAGAAGATATTCTTATCATGCGTCAAGTGGAAGCATAAGGTCCCTGAATAAAGCTGGCGTCACATCAAACGAGCCTGCTGGAGCATGCGTTGATGACCAATTGGTGGAGAACCTTCTGAGGAAGAAACAAGTGATTTTGGCCAAACGACTGGGGGTCCTGGTGGGTGTTATGCTTATCACGTACCTGCCATTTTTCACACTGAACGTTGTGATGGCCTTCAGACGGGACTGGATCGATAAAAGGGTTTTTGATACGGCAAGATGGATAAGATACACCAACAGTTTTATTAATCCATTCATTTATGCGCTGACAGTTCCAGCATACAGGAAAGCAATATTGTCTGTACTTCTTAAGGTTAAGACGAGATTAACTAAGGAATAAAAACTATTTTTGCTAACATTCTGTCTTTGAACTCAACGATACTCCAAAATTTCTTGAGCACCAAAAACGTCCTGCGCAATTCATACATTTGCATGGCTACTTCCTGTCCTTCTTTGTTCCTAATAATTGGCATTAATTAATTGGAATGGAACCGAACAAAAAAGCCACTTACAAATAAATACATTCATTTTTACTCACTAACGTTACAAAACGCAACAAATTGACAAAATTTATGTTGCATTATAAAGGTTTTGCATACTGCGGCTGGTTTTAAGTTTGTGATTGTGATTACTCATCCGATCCCTTCCGATCATCACAATATATAATTTACGATATGTCAATCAACTTTTGTTGCTTGGAAATAAAAACCTTGTTTGTAAAAATTGAATTAGAGATGAGATAACATCATATCAGTACTCTGACTCATAAAAGATAAAAATGAGGCAACAACTGCATTAAAATTCTCAACTAGAAAGAAGAATTACCGCGTATTCTAAGATAATATATATATATTATACATAATATATACAATATATAACAAATGAACTGAACTAATTCAAGTGAGAATACCACTGTTTCCTGCGTCGAATAAGAGGATCAAATTAGATTTTCAAGAACACAATTTTCATTCAACTACATAACTTGGATCCTATAAGCAATATGTCATTTGCTAATTGCTCGCAATCCTCTTGCATCCATCAACCTGGAGGCCCTCAGGATGAGCCCTTGAAACTAATTAACTTTGTTCATTCTTCTGAAACTGACAAATCGTCCTTTGGATTAAATCACCAGACTATTTCAACTATTGTGAAAAGAGCTGGGTCACGACCTTTGTCAATCATTTCTATTTGCGGCCCTCCTCTATCGGGAAAAACGTTTCTTTTTGGGTATCTTATTCGATACCTGGCATCTCTTGAGTGCAACAAAACTGACTGGTTTGGTTGGAGTGATAAGGACAAGCCTTTGGAGGGATTTAAAAAATCCAAGTCGAAAATGGAAACCCAAGGAGTCTTTGTGTGGAGTCGTCCATTCATAGTCAAAACCGAGGATGGGAGCGAAGTCGCTGTTTTACTTGTTGATACCCACTACGATTTTCCGTCATCAAAGGAAATTTCCTCTGTAATTACTGGATTAAGTATACTAACTAGTTCTATAATGATTTTCAACTGTTTGTCAACCTCTTCTCCAGAGGAATTTTACTCGTCCCTCTCGATCTACACGGAGTTTGGGAAGCTAGCTGAGCAAATTGACAACGAGAAACAATTTTTCCAAAAATTGTTAGTTTTGGTACGCGATTGGAATAATATTGACGAATATCCCTACGGCCTTCAAGGGGGAAGAAGGTTCCTTCATCAAAATTTAACTCAATACTGCCAGTCTCAAGAACCATGCAAACCTGGAATTGAAAACTTTGTTGAAGATATCCAATGTTGCTTAATGCCGTCTCCTGGAATGAAGGCAGCATCCCCAGATTATGAAGGCTCTGTTGGTGAGCTGGAGCCAAAGTTTGCTAAAAGGTTGGAGCAACTAATTGAGGCTATAATTAGCAAAGACGATATAGTGAGAAAGGAAGTCTTTGGCTTGTTTATTACAGCGGCAGACCTGAAAGACATTCTGCAAATGTATTTGGCCGTCTTCAACTCGAAAGAGGAACTTTCACCAACATCATTGTTTGAGATAACATGTCGTTTTCATAATGAAAAAGTACTAAAAAAAGCTATTGTTAAAATGATCGACGTTTCAAAAAGAAAAATGAGAGGAAGATCGTACGTTGGAGAAGACGAAATTGAGGAGACTTTGAAAACAGGAGAGAAAGCTGCAAATGACCTATTCCAGAAAGAAACAAAATTCAGTTCAAAGATGAGTAAAATACGGGGGAAAGCGAAGCTACAAGTTTGCCTGACAAGAGAAAGAGATGTATTGACAAAAACTAACAACGAGAACAGAGCTAACTACATTTGGAAAGTGACTACTGATACTATAAAAAAATTTAAAAGTGTACTCAACACCAAACTTTCTCTTAGTGTAGACCATCTTTATGACGATTTGCACATTATAAGAACCATCGCTAAAGCGAAGAATCAGCTCGTTGTGGAGTTCAAGGAGAAGCTAGATAATGAATCAAAAGAGGGGCTTACTGAGAGCCTTAAATCCCTTGAAGCTAGTATGGACACAATATCTAGTGACATTGTGAACACAAATAGTGCCAGTCGTGCTGAGGCCACTGGGGTGTTTGATTTCTGGTTCCGAGAACTAAAAGAGAAAGTAGGGACTGTTGTTGAGGGTAAAAAAGCCAGGGGCGTGTGTACGGTCCTTGGAACTCTTGACAGTGTCATTGCACCACCTTTAGAGGAATTCAAGACGCAGAAAAAACTAGTTCAAGATGAATACAACCCCGGGACAACCAAACTGGCAATTCCTGTTGCTTCACCAAGGGGACCTGCGACAGATAATGAGGTTCGTGTAATTGTTGAAAACCATAAGAGAGAGTACAGCCAGCAATGCGAACTTGTATGGTCCAAGTTCTTTGACGGGGTTGACGTGAACACTACAATAAAACTACATAGCACAATGTGTGACGAGGTGAAAACATCCCTTCGTAGTAAGTTAAGTCATCTAATGAAGGAATCTGTTGAAGGTCAATTGGCACTGCTTCAGACACACATTAACAACTACTGGCTCATTACCATGGATGCGAAGCTAGTGAAAGCACCAGTTGAGGAAAAGGCAAACCAATGTCCTGTGTGCGCTGAAATCCTACTTGAGAACCAGTTACAGACGTACAATGACAAAATAAAGGAATTTGTAGGGACTTCTCCTGTTCTCCCGGAACACCTGGCAGAGTTGCACAAGAACCTTTCTCTTACCCTTTCAACCCAGTTTAGAGGTTCTTGCTGTTTGGAGTTGCATGTTGATCGTACTAATAAGTCCTTACAAACATTGCAGCAACAGTTGTTAGAGGCTTACACATGCTTTTGTAACAGTAATCAAGAGAAAATCATCAATATGAGAAAAATTGCGGAGAAAGTTGTTGTAAAGTACAAGGTAGAGTACAATTTTAAGTGCAACAAAATAGTCAAGCAGTGCGATATGGTTGGATGGAATCTACAAATTCTTACCAAGCAACACCAAGCTTTATCTTCAGAGGTGAACAAATTGCTAGAAATGGAATTAAGAGGAAAACTGTGCACAGGGGAGCCCTTAAAGGTTCACCTGTTGTCACTTCAGAACTATATTGACGCATATTGGAAGAATACAATGGATGTACATCGTAAAAACTGGGAAATAGAAAGAAAACTTTATGTTGCAAGGCAAAGTGTAGGAGAAAAGTTGGAAGTTCCGGTGGCGGCCAGCCTTCAAGGACCACCACAGCGTCAGCGAGAAGCGGAAACATTTGATTGCAATTATGGAACCACCATTAATCATGAAATATATATGCCCAATCCGACGCACTCCGACGATAACCGGACAATACCCCCTCTCGTTTTATATTTCCAATCAACAAATATTGTCATGGGGATGAAGGGCATTAGTGAAGTTATTCCAAATCATTTGAAAGAGTCCCACACACCGGCATTCGTCGTTGTAACCCCGGAAAGCCGGGTACTTTATGGTTCCGAAGCGCTTGCTCTTTTTGAAACAGAATCACTTGCTGAACGTCCCCATGGAGGCTGCTATTGGAGTATTGCGGACCTGTTCTTAACACCAGACAGACACATCAACAAAGAAATTTACATAAGTCGCAAGAAATGCACCATAACTCATGAATTTTTACTCGGGTACATCTTTCGAAAATTAAAGGAAATCGTAGAAGATCAGATGAAGGGTTTGTGCACTCAGACACTAGTCGTTGTTCCCTTTTGGCTATCAAGTGCTCAAAGGCTCCGGGTCCAGAATGCCGCGAAAGTTGCCGGATTTTTACAAGTTTATTTGGTCAATGAGTCAGCATCTGCTGCTTACAATTTTGTAGTCGATACGGATAGATTACACCCAGGTGGAGTCTTAACATTTGTCGAAAATCTTGACCGAGTAGATGCCTTCGTGTATGAATGCAACCCTTCGAAGAAAACGGTTAGAATGGTGTGCCATAAGCGAGCCTATTCGAATAACAACCAAGAGGACAGTCGTGTCCAAACGCTTATCAATGGAAAGATTTCTAAACTGTTCCAAGTGGCGACCGCGTACTTGTCTTATCAAGGACCATCTGATTCATCTGAAGAAAGAAAAATCAAAGACAACCTTCGACTAGCTTGCCAACAGGCCATTTCACGCTCCTTTAATCGTTTTCGGGAGAACATTTCAGTTTTATACATTTGTGGGAACGAAGAAAAGTGGGGAGTTCTGATGAACGATATTTTGATGGATATTTCACGAAGTGGAGTTGTTATCAATGAGAAATCCGCAGCGTTAACGGGCGCCATTAGTTTGTCCAACAATCTAAGCCAAGTGGGGGTCTCGGTTTGCGACAAACTCATAGCAGATATTTTTATGCGCAGTAGCCGAACGTCTACTAATAGTTCCTCTGTAATTATAAGTAGGGATCACTGTTTGCCAGAAAGCGCGAAGAAATTGTGGGCTAAGCTACCATCTGCGAATGGAAATTTAAATGTTCAGTTTTATCAAGAAATAGGTAGTAGTGTTCATAATATAGGCAGCCTAAACGTAAGACAGATAAAGCCTTTGGAAAGTCTTCAAGTGAAAGTTCAAGTAACCAATGAAGGAGTCGTCACATTTGACGATATTTTGACTGTGCTCACTAGGCCTAATTATCTGAGCCAACCTCATAGTAGCGTTACTCCAGAGCGATTTAAGTGGGAACCTGCGATGTTGACTCAAGAGGAATTGGAACAGCACAAGATTTTGTTGCAGCTTGTTTGGGACACAGAAATAGACTCTAATCTGATTCAAGCGAAAGAGACATTGCTAAGAAGTTGTGATGAACTCGAAGAAAAGCTGGATCAAGGGAGGCTCAAAGTGAAATCAGCACTAGCCAAGCAACTCGTAAGGAATAAAATCTTGGAGGGACGCCAATTCAGTAATGATGAGAGCACCAGTTTGAAGAAAACCAACATGCACTTGGATATAGTGAATAAACTTTTTGACAAATACGACAAGTGAATACATACTTCAAATTGGTTAGCTACTTTACATTACAATTCTTATTAATTGGCCGGGTTTGGGCTAAGTGAATTCATTATTATTTATTTCAGGTTCAGTTAGAGCACTCGGAACAGTAACATGATGCATATTTCTGCAAACAACAAAGCTACAGTTCAAAAGCAACTGCATTAAATAGGAGTTCAACTATGGGCCAATACGAAGAATGATACCCTTGCTACCAGAACTACTATAAGTATTAATATTAAAAGTTTTAAAAAAATCGACATGCTATTTTTAATTTAAATCTTAGTCCTTCAGTCGATTCATAGTTCTCAAAGCATGGAATTTTATAGCAACAACGTCAAAAACAAATTTTTACATTCTTCTGACTGAGTTCTTGGGCTGCACTACGATATTGCAGTGTCTGGCGGTAGCGCAGGGTTGGTCCTGCTTTGAAGTGTATTATTTTAAGCGGAATTAATATATAAACTTTCATTTGTAAATTTTTATGTAATGCAATAGAATTATGATCGAACTCTATAGCCTCAGGGTGCGGAGAGTTCACATGAAGAAATAATATTTTTAAAAATCCAAAAGCAAACTAATATCCTGCAGTGCAGTAGTCTCAAACTCTCTCAAAAACTTATGTACATACGAATATCCCTTAATGTTGAATGATTCAATTCAATGATTATGATTATGATTAAATTCAACCGGATTTGCATCATTAAAAATCTTGGAATATTTTTCAGTTTATATAAATCCCCTCAAAGCCATAAAAGCGCAAGGCACTCTGTTATTTCGGCAGCACAATAATATATTTGATTTTGCAAGCAACTTTGACATTATCGAAGTCAAAATCAATTAGAGGAATCCCACGTCAATGGAATCTCATTAAACTGAATGCTGAAGATTTTATTGTCATGATGTTTGAACTGCTATAATATACTTGAACATCACAACTGGTGGAAAGTAAATAGTTAGATATTTGAAATACGTAGGATTAGTTCCTCGTAAGCAACGGGAAACATCAGCGTGGCGTGATGCTAGTTATTCGTGTTTTTAATCGTGGTAGATCAAAAATTAAGGTTTAATTCCATTCTGGACGTCGTCTTAGTGTAGTTCTTTCATCCCGTCTTAGATTGATATCTTCTCATACCAACTTTCTGTTACTGGTAAGTCTGATTAAGGGTGTTACAACAATTTTTTTGTGTTGAATTGAAACCCTTTCGGAGTGAGGCTTCCCGCAAAGTTGCTTATCAGCGATAACCAGCATCTTGCACCAATTATGATGGAACATGTACGGTTCCGTACAGCTGCTTGCGTAGCAGCATTTGCTGACGTGGTAAATACTTCCTTTTGGAATTTATTGCTTCAGTTTGGGAGTATAAACAGATTTGAAAATAATCAAACTTGTGTTTACTTTTTCTAAAGCTCCTGTCTATTTACAACACTGTCCATCTGTGGAAATTCGTCATGCATGAGCCTGATATGAAAGATTTGGATCCAATA